>PVIJ01003710.1:0-129725 GCA_004024925.1 Scalopus aquaticus
AATAATAAACAAAGGAAACCAGTAGAGCTAATAAACATATTTTAGGTAAACAAATGAGCAAAGATGAAAGGCACAACATTAAAAAAAGAACGTTTTTTCACGTATCACCAATGAATAATCTGAAAGAATATATGAATACAATTCCATTTGCAAAAGCATCCAAAAGAGTAAAGCTAGAAATAAATATAACTAGGAGGTAGAAGACTTCTGTGCTAAAAACTGCGAAATATTGCTGAAAGAAATTAAAGATCATAATAAATGAAAGCACATTATATACTGATGGATAAAATAACTTAATATTGTTAAGTTACCAATATAAACCAAAGTGAGCTATCAATCAACGTAATCTCTATCAAAATTCCAGTAGTCTTTTGCTCATAATTGAAAAAATCAGTTCTCAAGTTCGTTTGAACTTGAATCTCCAAACAGCCAAGTCAATCTTGTAGAAGAAGAAGAAAGTTGGGAGATTCACAGTTCCCGATTTCAAAACTTAATATCAAGCTAGAGCAATGAAAACATGTTGGTACTTAATGACAGATATAATGATCAATGGGTAAAAAAATCAAGAACCCAGAAATGAATGTAAATGACCAGTAGATTTCAGCAAGAGTGCCAAGGCCTATCAATGGGAAAAGAATAATCTTTCAATAAATGGTGCTGGGACAACTGGATTAAACAATGAAGTTGAACAATAATCTCAAACCATATATAAAAATTAATTCAAAATAAATCAACTAAAAATGTAAAAACTAAAACTATAAATAAAACCCTTTAAAGAAAGCATAGGGTTAAATTTACTGCCTGGGAATTGGGAATGGATTCCTTCATATTATTCCTGAAGTACAAGTCACAAAACAAAATAAAGTTAATTTGGAGACTTTATTAACTTTGTTCTTAGGAAGACACTAACAAAATAGTGAAAAGACACTCTGTAGAATCCAAGAAAATATTTTCAAGGTATAGATCTGATAAAGGTTTAATATTATATAAAGAACCACAAGAAACATAATGAAATACTGCAAAGAAAACAAAATGTACAAAGGATTTGCCTGGACATTTCTCCAAAGAAAATCTGCAAACAGAACATAAAAAGATGGTCAACATTGGTAGTCATTATGAAAATGCAAACAAAACCACAAAGTAATATCCACTTCATATGTGTTAAAACGGTTCCCAGTTTTAAAAATGGAAAAAAATATTGGTGTGGATGTGGAGAAACTAGAGTTGGAAATGTAAAAAATGCAGCCACTAGAAAATTACTTGGTAGTTTCTAAGAAAATCTAACATAGAATTACTATATGAACCAGCAATTATACTCCTAAGTATATACACAAAGAATTGAAATCAGGGATTCAAATAGTAACTGATATCCATTGCAGTACCATTTGCAATAGGCAAAAAATCAAAACAATTCAGGTGTCCGTGCATCAACAATGAACAAATAAATAAAATATGGTATATATATATACAATGGAATATTATTTAATCAGAAAGAGGAATGATGTTCTGGTACATTCTAAAACATCATGGGTTCCTAAAAATATTGTGATAGTTAAACAAGTCAGACACAAAAGGACAAATATTATATGATTCTTTTATGTGAAATATCTGGAGTGGATAAATTCACAGGGGAAAATAGGTAGAGATCACCAGGGACTGATGTGATCTAAGAATGAGGATTATTGCTTAATATTTACAGAATTTCTGTTTGGAGTGTTGCGAATTTTTGGAACTAGATACAGGTAATAGTTGCACAACACTGTGAATGTAATTAATGCCACTAAACACAAACAACTTCTTCCTCCCTTCTGGTTGGGGATAAGAGAAGCAAAATAGGGTAGTGATATTAAATGAAAAACTATCTTTTCTAATCACTCACAATTTAATACTAGTGTAGAATGTGACAAGTAGGAATTTTATTTCTTACCTCATTCCCTTCCTGGAATAAGACATATTTTACAAATTCCTTCTGGGGCAAAATACACAAATTTACTGAGAATAACAATTGCAATGCAACTGAAAGCCAAGAATTGGGAAAGTTGTTATTTTTTTTTGTTTTGTTGTTGTTGTTGTTGTTCTTATTCTGCCTTTTAGCATCAAATACTTGGCAATGGAAAAGGTAATCTTGCATTTATTTGGCCCAGTGTAGGCAGTTTACATTTATCCTTCTCTTGTATTCTAGTAAATTAGAAACCCTCAGTGACAGCATGTAGGGAGAAAAAAAAGTCCACAATTTGAAACACAAGAGTGAACCCAAGCTAAAAGCTGAGGAGAAATGGCAGGGGTTCAAGAGTGAAGAAGCAGAGGGAAGAAGAAACTGAATGTCCTCTGGTAAAACAAAGGAAATAAGGAGCAATTCAGAAAATCCAGATTCAGATAGATCTTCAGGGTGCAGTAATATAGACCAACATTTGTATATTTGATTCTTTTTATCAGTTATAGTTGTTTTATTTCAAATAACATTTCACTGTTAGATTATAAATTTGAGGTCTGAAAGTTAAAAATTGATATACGCATATATTACATTAAATTTCACTAGAAGTCTGCCATCCTTCACCAAACGATTCATTTCCACTAATTTATCCATCCCACTCCTCAGTTTTCTCTTGAGTATAAATCATCTCAAAATATAGTGACTTAAAACAATCATTACTGATTTGTTTCACATCTCAGAGGATAAGCAATTTGGGCTGGGCTCCCTTAGATGATTCTCTGGTCTTATCTGCATTTCCTGATGCATTTTGTTCAGCTAGTAGGTATTCTTGAGGACTGACCAGGAATCAAATGGCCACAGCTGAGGCAGCTTCTTTCTGGTCTATGTGATCTCTAATTTTCCAGGAGACTAGCTCAAGATAGTTCACTGAACAACTAGGCAAATCACCCAGAGAACAAGTAAAAGGATCCAAGTCCTCTGAGGACTAGGCTTAGGACAGGCACAGCATGTCTTGCACTGCATTTTATTGGTGAAGTTAAGTTTCCAACTTCAGTACAGATTCAAAGGGTGTCTTGTATTGAGTGAAGCAGCAAAATCACATTACAAAGACATGTTGCTAGGGGACAGGAACAATTGTAGCCATTTGTGTGATCTATATAATCCCTTATTCCATCAGTCAATCAAAAAGCAGAGACTACATTTTTTCCCTGCATATGACTGTTCCAGGAACTCTGATAAAAATAATGTGTTGTTGTTCCATTGGTGAGTATCTGCATGGTTCTTGTGCAAATTTTTCTGTGTGCTACCAGGGAAAAATGATGTTTGAAGATTTACAGAAGGTGCCAACGTTCCTCTTCTCAATTTATTCTAAATAGCTAGGTCTTTGGTGCTTAAGCTGTAGCTCTAATGGGTCAGATTTTGCCTCTTAGCGTCTCATAGGGTTCTACCAGGAATCCTAAATATAAAATGTGCCTGGGAAAAAGATGACACAAGGCTTCAATTTCCTTTAGAAAGGAGAAGCTTTGATTAGGATTGAAAAGGTTAGCAGGAATTTACCAGACTCAGTCAGGAAAGATAGTCCAGAGAGAGGCCAACATGGTGAACAGTGAAGAAAGGCAGCAGACTTAGTGAAGTGAGTCATTCAATATGGAAGGAACAACTGAAAGAGAAGGAGTGGTGGGGACTGGTTGTCGATTTTCTCTAGGGCAGAGCACAGGAATCCTCCTGCCCACTGCATGTCCGTGTGTCTGAGTAGACTCCCACACCTCTCTCTGATCACTGCTTTATTAATGACAGAGCTCATGTCTAAGACTATAGCATATTTAAAACCTACAATTCTAACAATTGTTTTTATGAAGGTAGAAACATGTTTGTCACATTGTTCTATTTACCATTTATTCACTACCTTCTGTAGCAGAATGGCAACACTGTTTGCTTACATTTGCCTCTCAGTATTAGACACACCAAAATTGAAAATGGGATGATACTCTTTTACAGCACTTCCTGCACTGCCATTCCATGCCAGAAAAGTTACTTTTCTCCAGGGAATTGTTTTCGGTGTGAAATTGGATCTTGGCACAGACAAGCTTCCTTGTTTACTACTGTTTATCCTTAGGATGTTGCCTTGTTAAAGACCACAAGGTCAACAATTGAATTCTGTTTGCCTCGAGTAAATCATGTACATTTTTCTGGAGCTCATCACAAAAAATTTTCTTCAGAAGAATTAATAGAGCTGAGAATACAAGTGAGTCTGGACAGGACAGCTTGCATAGACTCAGTTGCAGACTTGTTCTTCACATCAGCAAAGACATTCGGCGTAAATCAATCTCCTTTTTTCTCAGATGTGAAATGTACGCTGAAGATGCTCTGTGCCTTTCTAACAGCAATGATATCTGCAGTGGCAGAAGGAGGGCCATAAAATACAGCAGAAACTTTTCAAATTCCTAGAGCTATGTTTTTTTTTTTTAATATATATTTTTATTGTTATTTATGTCTTTTACATTTTGTATTCCCCTTGGGTAGCCCATCACCAATTCACCCGTGATCCATCTCCATGGTCCCTTGTGTTCTTTTCTATTCCATTTTGTGCCCTTTGCCTTACCTCCCTCCACCTCCCTCCTCCCCCCACCCCCTGATTGTCTCTCTCCCACCCGGCCTCCCTATAGTCCTGTTATAAGTGAAACCATTCGATATTTTTCTCTTTCTTTCTGGCTTATTTCACTGAGTATGATCCCCTCTAATTCCATCCATTAGAGGGGATCATACTATGAGATACCACCTCACACCTGTGAGGATGGCACACATTAAAAATACAAGCAACAACAAATGCTGGAAAGGATGTGGAGAAAAAGGAACTCTTCTACACTGCTGGTGGGAATGTGAACTGGTCCAACCACTATGGAAGGCTGTATGGCGATTCCTCAGACTGCTAAACATGGAGCTTCCATATGACCCAGCAATCCCACTTTTGGGAATTTACCCAAATGATACAAAAACACTAATCCGAAAGGATACATGCACCCGTATGTTCATTGCGGCACTGTTCATAATAGCAGAGGTATGGAAGCAACCCAGATGTCCAAAAATAGATGATTGGATCAAGAAGATGTGGTACATATACACAATGGAATAAATTCCTAGAGCTATGTTAATGGTTACTGGTGGGCTCATGGAATGCTGTGCCTCTCATTAATTTGATTAGGAACTACAAAATGGGGTTTCTAAGAGCAACTAGGTCACTCAGAAACATTCTACATTCTCTCACATGCACTCTCTTTTTCTGTATGCGTGTGTCTGTGTGTCTGTCTGTCTGTGTGTATCCATGTTTAGAAAGGGAAAGAGGGGCTTGTCAGCAGGTAAAAGTAGTTCTTGTCTCATGTGTCAGTTAGATTTTGTGGCATGACAGACCTCTGGAAACAGCTCACACAACAACCCTTCATTAATACTGCATAAGTACACTGGGGTCTATGAGGTAACCGGTATTTCTGATAAGCTGAGAATCAGCTGACTCAGCTGGTCTAAGTAGAGCCCATTAATGAGCTTGAAGCCAGCTACTGGGTCAGTTGGAGACCATTCTCGGCTTGTATGACATCTCTCTAGTGCACATGGTATTTCACCCTCATGCAGTCTAGCCTGAGATTATTAACAGGGTCGCTCAGCAGGGTCCCCAGGGAGTGAACAGAAGCATGCAAGGCTTGTGGGTCTAAACTTTCAACTGGCAAAGTGTCTCTTCCATCACATACTATGGACCAAAGCAAATCCCTGAGTCAGCACAGATTAAGCAGTATGAAAACAGACTTCTTCTCTTAAGGATTTACAGTCAGTGAAAAGGGGATAAAGAGCGAGATGCAGAACTTGAACCAATTTTACAGTCTATCATAAGTCACATGGAATGAATTGCTTTGTTATGAACAAAATCTCAAGAGAAATGAAATTATGTGTTCTTTAGTTATTTTTATAAGTCAAATGTGCTGCGGGTTGTATTAGAATATGATACAGGATAGGTAGATTTTCTGTCCTCTTCAAGATGTTCTTGTTGATTTGGGAAGCTCTTTGATAAACTCCTTAGTGCACCAAATTATGACACATAACTTTAGTAAATGTGACAAAGAATATCTTTACTTTACAACACTTAATTAGAATCCTCTTTTTAAAAATTAGTTTCTTTCATTGAGGTAACATTAGCTTACATTATTGTTGGCATTTCAGAAGTGTAGGAATTCCCCCTCAGTTATTGCCACCAGAGCGCAACCACACCAAATCACCCATAGTCCTGCACCATAATCCTTTGTGCTCACTTCCCTCTTAGTTCTTACCCCTTCCCCACCCCCTCTTCCCTCTTCCCTCTGGATGCTTCAGTTCTATAGTCAGCTTCCAGGGGTTAGTTTTAAAGTGTGTCTTTACCTGACACTGAATTTGGTTTGTCTAAATTCCACATATAAGTGACACCATCCACAATTTATCTTTCTCCTTCTGACTTATTTCACTTAGCACTGTCAGTGCTGGAAGGGATAAAGAAACCTCTTTTTGTATCAGGTATAGAAATAGCTCAGGGAAACATATAAAGGCATCCATATGAGATAAGTCATATGTGTGAGTAGCCACCCAGATGGGATGGGTTCTGTGCCCCGACACGATAATATTAGGTAAAGACCAAGCAGTTTTGGTCTCAGGGATTCCAAAGAAATGTGTAAGAACAGCTAAAGACTAGTATCATGGAATCATTGGCTAGTTCCAGGAAATTCAATATTCAGTACAATACTCAATGGTCAAGAAATAAGAAATAAGAAATGTCACTTAAGAAATAAGGATGTCATCATTCACGATAAGCTTTGAATATAGCATCTTGACACAACGAGAGAAAACAGGACATGAATTTTGTTGTCTAAGTGTGTGTAAGATCCTTTTCAATTCCTGTAAAGATGGAGAAATGACACTATATTTATACAAATACACAGTGCAGGTATTTGAAGACTCTGAAAACTAAATAACATGAGCAAAATTGGAAAGGAATGTCATATTTCAAAATCCTACTGAATCTGCTTGAGCTGACTTTCTCCCCCAACTCTGGCACTCCTTGACTGGGGTTCACAGCAGCCCCAAACATGGAACTGGTCATCAAAATGGACAGAGAGAGCTTCATAACAAGCCTTTTAGTTTTTGCATGAGCATAAGGGAGAATTCTAAGGCTCCAAGTAGGAGATATGCCCATTCTCCTTTTATTATTATTATTAAGCTAACAGCATTGTTTGGTTTACAACATTGTTTATTATATAAAAATATATAGGATTTCCCACTACAGGTGTTGTGACCACACCACATCCAACATCTAAGCACCCATAATTCTCCAGCATAATCTATTATGCTGCCTTCCCTTTGTTCTCTCCCTTATCCCTCCTCCTCCTCTTACAGTAAGGATTTTAGGGTTTGTTATTAGTTTGGCTTTACTTAGTTTTGTTTCTCTCTCTTTCACATATAAGTGACACTATCTGTTATTTGTCTTTCTCCTTCTGATTCATTCCATTTAGCATAATCCCTTCCATCATTTCTATCCATGTTGTCAGAAATGGCAAGTTTATCACTTTTTATAGCTAAGTAGTATTCTGTTGCGTAAATATACCACATCTTTCTGACCCAGTTACCTTTTTTTTAACATTCACTTTGGTTCACCAGCTTGACTATTGTAAATAGTTGCAATTAGCATAGCACTGAATATACCAATTTGAATTAGTGTTTTTATATTCTGAAGGTAGATGCCTAGGAGCAGAATTGCTGGGTCATATGGTATATTCATTTTCAGAAAATTGAGAAACCTCAATTTTCCCATAGGAACCAGACCAGACTACATTTCCAACACAATGATCAATGGTTCCTTTTTCTTTATATCTCATCAACACTAGTAGTTTCTAGTCTTTTTGTTATGAGCCATTCTCACAGGTGTGAGACAGTATCTCATTGTGGTATAGATTTTCATTTCCCTGAGGATAAGAGATGATGAGCATTTTTTCATGTGTCTGTTGGCATATGTATATCATTTTTGGAAGAATACCTAATTAGCTCTTCTGCCTATTTTTGAATGGGTTATCTGTTTTCTTTTTGAGTGGCATGCATTATAAATATCTTAAATATCAGCCTCTTGTTAGCTGCATGGTATGCAAATATTTTATCCCAATCATTAGGGTGTATTTTTGTTTTAGTGATAGCTTCTTTCACTACACAGAAATTTTTTTAGTTTAATGTAATTCCAATTGTTTATATTCTCTTTTGTTTACCTTGCTGTTAGAGACAAATCTACAAAGGCATCGTGTCATGGAGTGGAATGTTTTGCCTATTTTATCTTCTGTATTTTATGGTTTCGGATCTTATAGCCAACCCTTTTATCCACTTTGAGGTGTGTATGTGTATGTGTGTGTGTGTGTGTGTGTGTGTGTAGTGTGAGATAGTGGTCTAGTTCCATTCTTTTGCAATGGATATTTATTTTATTTGATAAGAATATGACTGTTCTTGTCTTCTTTTGGGTACCATTTGCTTGTAGGAGTCTTTTCTGACCCTTTTCTCTGAATCTATAATTACCTTTGGAACTCAGTGAGTCCTAGAGATAGCAAAAAGTTGGTTTCTGTTTTCTCATCCAACTAGCTTGTACCTTTTGTTTGGTAAGTTCAGTCCATTTATAATTAGGTTGATTATTAATTTAGGAAGATTTTCTACCGCCATTTTCCCTTAATTTTGTGGTTCCATTTCCTTTTCAACTATTTGTGAATGAGTTTTTCTTCAATTTAGACATCACAGCTCCTTTTAAGATTTTTTGTAGGGTAGGTCTAATATTTGCAAACTCCTTTAGTTTCTGTTTGTCTGAGAAGGACTAATTTCTTCCTAAGATCTGAAGAAGAATCTTGCAGGATAAAATATTATTGGCTAGATTTTATCTTTAAGGTATTTGATCACATTATTCCATTTTCTCATTGTCTGTAGTATTTCCTCAGAGAAATCAGTTGTAATCCTGATAAGGGCTCTTTTACAGATTATCTGCTTCTTCCCAAGATAGCTTCAATATTCTTCCTTTGTCTGAAATCTTGGAAATTTCACTACTATGTGTCTTGGTTTAGGTCACATTTCATGTATGTAACCAGGTGTTCTCTTAGCTTCATGAACATGTATATTTCGTTCCTTCTCCAGGCCTGGGATGTTTTCCTCTATTATTTCTGAAGATAAGTAGCCTGTTCCCTTCTCATTTTCTTGTCCTTCTTGGCTATCCATTTTTATATTAACTTTCCTCACAGAGTCAGATGATTCTAAAAGCGTTTCTTCATTTTTTTCTTCCTATTTCTCTTTCTTCCACCTGAATTCTTTCTTATCATTTTTAAGGTCACTGATTCACTATTTCATTTGTTCTATACTACTTTTGAAGCTTTCTTCAGAAATTTTCTTATCTCCTCTATTGATCCTCTATTGATGATTTTGATCATCTGTTCATTATTTTTATTTCTCAGGACATTTTTTGTTTTTATGAGTTTTATATATTAGTTATCAACCTTTCTGTGTATCCTTACATTTGTTTAAATGTCTTCATCATGGCAATATTGAACAGACCTTACAGGAACATACAAGTTTGATAAGAAGAGAATATCCTCTACACTTTTGTGGTTGGTTTCTGGAGATTTCTTTTTCTGTGTGGTAAAGTATTCCCGAGGACTCATGGTGCCTTTGTTTTATTTTCCTGTCTCCCCATCATTAGCTTTTTAGGTACAGTTATGTATTCAAGTGTCTTAAGGGCACAAAGTTTCCATTTTTCCAGTAGATGTTGCTGTATGTCAGGGCAAACTATATGTAACTGCCTCTTGAGTGGGGGGATGTCCTATAGGGGTCCATCACTAATGAACATGTTGTGTGGGCTTGGGTGGCTCATACCTGTGATATCACAGATAGTCCTCCTTTCTGGGTTTCAGACCCATATCTTTGCAGTCTGTGGGTAGGGCTTTCAGTGCAAGTTCACGTGGTGCTTTCAAGTACAGTTTCACCATATCAGTTCCATGAGAAATGGTTAGAGGAAGTCATGCCTTTCTGTGTCTTATCTTCTTCACCAGGGTCCCTGTCCATCCAGCTCACCCAAGCACTGTTGCATATATGTCCCCACAGTTCAATTCACAGTACCAGCTTTGCTCTCCCCAGGTCCACCCCATCATAGAACACAGATGAATCATAGTCTCCACCCCAGCCACTTTCTACAGGCTCCTTTTACCACACCACCCACTTTTTTTTCTGTATAGAGTTGAATTTCTGTCCTGTCTCTTCTGGCTTGCATAGTCATACTTGGTCTCCAATGTCCTATTGATACATACAACACCTTGGATGACCCTCAGACAAGCCAGTCTTAAATAGTTCCAAATCCTAAGGATCCATTTATATGACATCCTTTAAAAGATAAAATCATAATGACATAATAATGAAGAATAAATCAGTGGTTGCCAGGTTAATGGTGAGAGAAATTTTGATTATGAAAAAATAGTACAATGAAAGTGTTTGAGTATGAGGAAACTCTTCTGATTGTGGTGGTAGTTGCAAAAGTATGTTCAAATATATACACCAAAAGTAAATTCAAATATATACACCAATAGCCATATACCAAAAGTCAATTTTATAGTAAGTTAATTTTATAGTAATTATAATAAGTTAATTTTATAGCAAGTTATTTTTTTCAATAACATTTAAATACACACATGTGTATTCATTTTAATGTCATTTCAGAAACAATTTAAATTATCTTCTGTATTTTAACATAGTGCTACTTGATTATATCTTCATTTGTAACTTGTAACTTCATTTTCATTTATTTTTCTCTGTAGACTAATTTGCAATTGAACTGATTATTTTAATTTAGAAAAACTAAGTTCCAAGATTGGGGTAAGGTAGTATGGATAATACTTAGGAATTGAGCATTAAAGAGAAAGCATATAACTTCCTTTAGATCAATGACTGACACAAAAGGGTCTCCATGAGCCAGAGAGTATGAGTATCTTTCCTATGCATTTCCAGTGTAGCCTTTCAACTCAGTATGATAGATATTGATGAATTATTTTTACAAATGAAAAAATTGAGGCCCATAAATGTAAACGGGCTTAAATGGTGAGAAAGATAGAATAGGAGCTCCAACACAAGTCTATTTCCGATATCTGCTCTTTTCATCAAACAGAACTTGTTTCCCCATTGTAGACAAACAGTATGATAGATATTTTGTCTGAGTTCTATACAACTTTCTGTAAATTTGAATGAGGGCATTTTATGGGAGATGATGATAAATATTTAGAGGAATGGTAACCATTTGGATATGGGGGAGGAATAAGATCCTCTCTCATGCTGAGTATGGAGGAGGGGCAGTGAATGCAAGGGTGGGGTCTGAACTGTCTTTGGTATCATTGAGCAGCAAATTGATTCCAGACTTAGCACTAGTTCTTTTTACTGGTTCTTTTTTACTCCATTGGAGTATAAACTTGGGAAATTTGTAAAGAGGATTTAGCTTGTTCCCTCTTGGAAATTGAGCCAAGAATCAATCCAAGTGTCCCATTGGACAGATGACAAAAAGACTTTACCAAAAGAAATCTTTCAACTTCTCTTTCTGTGAGAATCATCACCACTAGGGATTTTACAGAGCAGAATAAAGTTGTCTAACTAAAATGGACTTGCAGGAAACCTGTTCTACAGAAACACATCCTAAGACCCTAGTCATATCAGATATGGAAGTATGCCATGTCATTTCTTGATTATACAATAATATATGCTCAATATATAACATTTTGAAATTACTGGGTGAAAAAACTGTTTATCCTCCTACCAATTTGAGGTATTTCCTTGCCGATATTTTCTACAAAATTTTACCAAATTATCATGTGATATCCAATTCTATATCTTGATTAATTACATACAAATATTGCTGTATCTTTTCATACCTTTAAATGACCTTAAATAGTAAGGATTTTGTTTCAATTACTTTTAGTATTTCATCATATTAATGCATACTAATTTATTTTTAGTTCTGATGGTTGCCCTGTTCAATACTAGTAGTCGACTAACACAAATGACAATATAGTAATAGTTTTGTTCATAATATTGTGCAATTATTTCATCACATTCTAATGATAAATTGCTGCAAGTCAAAATATTTACTATGCTGATATTGATAGTAGTCAAATTGTCCAGCAGGACCTAATTGTCATTTCATAGGTCAGAGGTATGGTACAAGAAAGTAAATATTTTCCTAAACTCTAGTCATGGATAGATATTATACAGAGATATGTATCTTCCAGTATTATAACAATAATCATTTTTCTTAGAATAAGTGAGATTTATCACATATTCTGAATATATTTGCAAAATATTTTTTATTCAGCATAATTTACTAAATAAAAACTTTCAAAAATCAGTAAAGGAACTTCAGCGTTGCTAGCTTTTTTAGTTTTTCTTTTATACTTAATTTTGCTAATGGGTAATAGTCAACAAAGTTTTAATATAGACAATGAAAGCTCTCATTCCACCTTTCACTCATGACTTCTTACCATGATTTCTCAGAGTCATGTATATTTCAGGAGATTTTCATTCATGTACTAGAAAAATAAGTTTATATTTATGGTATTTTGTCACCATTACTCTTTCATTTCATGTCTTTTTATCTAGGTCATCTGACACATATGTAAGTCTTTCACTTTATTATTTTTTTAGAATTGAATTATTATATTGCATTATTTCATTTCAGTAGATGATGCCAATGAAATTTCAATAGGAATTGTACTAATTCATGTTCCCATGATATATGGATATACTAGTTTCCTTACATTCTTATCAGCACAACTTTTAAAAGAGCTGTTTCTTGCCTGGTGGGTAAAAAGAGATATCTTACAGTATTCATTTGCATTTCTTGTATTATGAGAATCTGGACATCTTTTCAAATATTTAAGAGTCATCTCTATCTCAATTTTGTAACATGGTATATTTGTTTCAATGATATTTTCAGTTTTAATTGGATAGTTATTCTTTTACTTACTGATTTCTGGAAGCTCTTTATAGACTCTGAAAATAGTCCTTTATTTTATGGTGAGTCGCAAATGTATTTTCTAATTTGATGTGAGCCTTTTGCATTTGTTTAATTTGTTTCCTTTTTTGCAGTCAATTTATCCAGTTATTTTTGTATTGACTTCTCATTTCTTGAACCACTGAGAAAAGAGACTTTCCATTCTGAAGTCATAGAAGACTTTTTTTTAAAATTTATGTTCACGGTTAATTAACTTTATTGTTTCTTTTTTGTGTTTTAATGCTTGGACTTCTTCTTGAATAATAAAATACATACATAGTAGTATGTCTACTGTAAGCAGAAGACCAAATTTTCACAAAAGGAATAAACCTATTAATCAACACTCAGATCAAGAAACAGAACATTACCAAGACACAAGATGCCTCCTAAGATCTATTTCAATTACAAGCATCCACTCCCAAAAATTAAACAGTGTCTTACCTTCAACACTCATGAATTCCTTATAGAACCCCTTATACTTCACATTCTCAGAGTGCTTAGAAAATTATTAAATCTGACAATTGTTTATTGAACGGGACCAAGTACAATAATCAAAATATTTAACCATATTGCCAATATAATTGACTTTGTACACATAAAGGAGAATGTGGAGTATAGATTTATGGATGAATTATACATTAATATAAAATGTCTGGGACATTATGAAGAGAGAAACTATATTAACTTAAAGATTAAAACAAAATTTTGAAGAGCCTACCTTTTCTACCCCCGCAGGATAATTTTTATAATATGTCATGTCTGGATTCTTTCTTTTAATGAACAACAAGGTTATCCCTATCTTGAATGATGCCAAAACCCCTACCAATGTATTTTTTTCTTTAATATCCCTCAAACATGCACAGCAAATTCCGGAAGTTAGAAAGGTTTAATAATAAGACTTTCAGGAGAAGGATGATTCACATGCTCAAACAAAGGCAAGAAAACTAATCTTTATGAGGAGAGAAGTGAGTCATTGTCTGTTGTATAAAGAGAACAAAGTATGGGATCACAGATAAATGAAAAGAGTTGGAAGGAAGTATAGGATAAGGTCTGAGAAATGAGGTTGGGCAACACAGAGGGAACTGGTATATTTTTGTCATTAAAAATAAAATGCAAAATAACTTTGGGAAAATAAAGGACATAGGGTTAAATTTTGTTTCATAATTATTGTCATACAGAGTGTTTCTCTGGGTTGATAAAAAAATATTAGCGTTTACAGCCTGAAGATTCAGGAAAGTAAGGAATGTTGTAACTCAAAACTAGAGAAGGAAAGGCCTCCAACAAATTTCAATAGAAAAGAAAAATCTACCTGCTTCATTGCATTTACAATTCTAATCCAACATTGCCTATAGCCTTCCAACTGCTAAATCTATTACTTTCCATTTCTCATTTTACTTGACCTCTCTATAGTATTTGATGCTACTGATAACACTGGGCAACAAATTTTTACAAAAGTCATGTTACTGAAGTAAAATTAGTCATTTCCTATCAAATTGTATGTGCTAACACTAATATTACAGTCAAATTCTAATTTTGGCTCTAGATTTTTGTAATCTGCAATAAATTGATGTTTACATCATAAAATGCATGCCAATAGTAATAGGCCTATGGTTTATACCTGTAAAAATCAAGTCATAGACTACTTCTTAGATTTCTTCGCTTGTCTCTTGTACAGCTGTTCAGGAATAGAATAGATGGAAGATGGTTTCCATTGTGCAAAAGCACAGCCTTAAGACTCAGTTTCAAAGAGTCTAGAAATAGTCTCCATTTTTTTTTAATTGTTATTTTTATTTGTGTCTTTTACATTACTGCATATTTCCTGTAGGAATTATACATCACCAATTCACCCGTGTACCATCACCACAGTCCCTTGTGCTCCCCTCTCCCCCGTTCTGAGCCCCAATCCTCCCTCCCCCTCACTGATTGTTGCTCTTTTGTTTGGTTCCCCTATATTCCTGTTATAAGTGAGACCATTCGATATTTTTCTTTTTCCTTTTGGCTTATTTCACTGAGCATGATACCTTCTAGTTCCATCCATGTTGCTGTGAATTGCATGTGTTAATCTTTTTTGAATGCTGAATAGTATTCTAGTGTGTATATGTACCACATTTTCTTGATCCAATCATCTATTTTTGGGCATCTGAGTTGTTTCCATACCTTCGCTATTGTAAATAGTGCTGCAATAAACATACGGGTGCATGTATCCTTTCAGATTAGTGTTTTTGTGTCCTTTGGGTATATTTCCAAAAGTGGTATTGCTGGGTTGTATGGTAGCTCCACGTTTATTAGTTTGAGGAAACGCCATACGACTTTCCATAGTGGTTGGACCAATTTGCAACCCCACAAGCAGTGCAGAAGAGTTCCTTTTCCTCCACATCCTCGCCAGCATTTGTTGTCGCCTGTTTTTTTTAATGTGTACCATTCTTGTGGGTCAACAGTGATTTCTAAGGCATTCTTGAGGCCTTCAACATTGGAACAGAATACCAGAGTACTTTTCTTTCTGAAGAAAGACTCCAACTGCTGGTGGTGCTTTTGATATAAAGTAATTGTGACACCTTCTTCTAGAAGATTCCATTGTTGGAGTCTTGATCCTAGCAATTCTACCTTGTTCTTGGATAAGTACAAATCATGAACCAGATAATTTAGTTCTTCCTGTGTTAGTCTGTGTGGGGTTGATGATACTCCACAGTGAAAATCTGGATCACTGCATGCTGATGAAACAGGAGAAGAACAGGTCAGCTCACCCTTGTCCTCAACAGGTGAATCAAGAGAATATTCTGCTGGAGGTTCTGGAATAGGAAGTCCCTCACCATGTGGAACTGGTCTCAATGAGACGGAATGTTTGGGTAGACTATTCTTGACTTCTTTTGCTTCGTTATTCCACCGAAAGAGGAGGAACCAAGCAGAAGTAACAGTCTCTGATGTGGCTGCTTGGCTCTCTCCTCACCATGGGGACTGCAAATGGCATGGATGGTCTTTTGCCATTGAACCAGTGTGAAAGCTGTGTTGTACATGTAGCGCAGCATAGATGTGGGCCCCAAGGCTTGTCTTGGTCACCAACCTTGCATCCGAAGTCAAGATGATAAGCCTTCTTCACTTGAGAAGTGATACTTTTCTTCTGGTTGGCAAATGTCACTTTCCCACAAATGGAGCAGAAATTGTCCACGCTATTAATGCACTTTTGAGGCATTACTGTTCTGTACTGTGCATAAATGGATAAAATAATAACAGTTCTATGGAACAGTAGCTTAAACTGTCTCACACAAAGTCTGAAATATTTTCAGTGTTCAACCTTTCCAACAGGGCTTTATATAGTGCACTGCTAACGTCAGCTTACTTCAGCAGCCGCCTGGCAGTAGTATTGCATTGCATCAGAAAATGATGCAATCAACTCTGGATGATGTGTGCATGATGGTATTATGCAATGAGATGCAATATTACATCATTCTAGGCTGATTTAGGTTACAGTCCTACTGGATAAATTTACACAGTGAAACATATAAAATGAATTATATGAAATAACTTCAAAATGAGAGCTAATAAAAAATTTTCAGTTATAGTCATGTTCATCACACCAAGATACTACAGATTAGGGCCTTTTTAAGTCAGTAACAATCTCCCTGTTGACCAGTGTAATTTGCTTTTGAAATTTATCCATTCTTTGGCTTCTATGAAACCACTTTCTTCCATTTGACTACTTTCTTCTGTTTCTCCTTTCACTTCTCTTACTACTTTTGCTAAATCCCTGTCTCAATTTGAATTCCCCTCAATAGCAGAGGATGAGGAATAATGAGTTTACTCAGGAGGTGAACCAGGGAAGAGGAGTGGGAATAAGGAAAGGGAAAGGAAAGAATATAAAACAAAATTATCTTTGTTATTTAGTTCACTTTCATGGTCAACTAGATCAATATCATTGCGACCATTTCATTTTTAGAGCCACTCCTAACATTTACTATCTTACCTTGGGTTCCACCCAAAAGCAGAATCAGAGACAAGAATTTGTGAGCGAGCATTTTCTTATGGAGTTATCCCAGGTTGTAGATTGAAAAACTTGAGAGACAGAAGAAAAGAGAAAATCCCCACATGTAATTATACTATTCAGGTCTCCACTGAGCCAACTGGGACTAGATACTCTCTAACCCTCTGAAGAACATATGAGAACACCTCTCAGAATTGTTCACCTGAGAACTGACTAGAAATGCTTATCCAGTAGCTTACCAATTCCATTACCTATTTGTTGAGGAGGTCTTTTGGTGTCATTAACTCATTGCATTTGCAGATCATATACATAGGATTAACCAATGAGCTCCTGCTAGTATCTTAATTTTAGAGAAATCTGGGACTGTCTACTAGTAGAAGCTGAAGTCAGGGGTGTGGCTGAGAGGATATGACCTAGAGCCCCCAGAGGTGCCTGATACTTGTATATACTCACTTTCCTTTACTTACAATCAAAGCTATTATGCTATGGGTTCAATCCATGGTCCTGATTTACCACAGCCCCAAAGTTATTTCATTAAGCACCTTCATGCATCTTTAATGGGAACACGTGCTTAATAATGCTATAGTATAATTGTTTTGCTAGAATCTCTCTCCAATTTCTGTTAATATTCTGCAAACTAATGGGATTTGGTTGTTTTCCTTTTAAAAATAGAAAACATTTCTTTCAAAATCACTGTGAAGAGTTGACAACACAAAAACATATTTATAAACCCACACCCTTTTGCCTTTGAACGATGGATATAAAGTGATCTAGACAGCATGTTGGCAGTTAGAAAATTGAATCTGAAACACTATATTTGTTTTAATTCCTGAGTACTGACTGATTGAGGTTTTCCTGCCTTTTGATTGCTAATCAGCCAGGCTCTGAGTCTCTTCCTCCTTTCCCCCTCCCCACAAATCTTATTTTCTCGAGGAAGGAATTACCTTCTATAGTAGAAAGTCTTTTGACATCTTTCCCTAATATTTTGCTACCTGGATTTTTTTCTCTATCCCTTGCTTTCAAAAAGGAAGGATAACATGAAGACTGTGAACACTGACCAAACTGATGTCTTTTACACACACATAGGATTCATCAGTGAGGTTCCCCAATGGCCTATCAAGTTCCAATTAGCACAATGGCTTTTGAATACTTGCCAGTACAACACATTTAGGAAAGTCTAGATGAATGAAAGGGTAAGAAATACCCTTATTACAGGAATCAACTAATATATATTTTTTATTTTTTTAAAGATTTATTTATTTATGCATACAAGCTGGGGCACAGACCAGAGGTGTGGGGCAGCGAGAAGTTTCACCAGAGACAGAGTAGGGAGCAGAACAGGCAAATCGACAGAAATACACTGCTGAGGGGAGCAGTGGGCGAGCCAGGAGAGGTCCGCCGCATCATGTGGGAATCTCCCCGGTCAGGCATCGAACTCGTGTCACCGCTGCCGACAGCTACACAGCACAGCGCTTTAACCGCTGCGCCACCAGGTAGGCCCCTCAACTAATATTTTAGAAAGATATTTTAAATATTTTAAAATGCAACAACCAAGATGCAAACAATGAGAAAGAACATTTTTTTTTTGAAGCACAGAAAAAGGAAGGAGAGAGATCAATAAAAGTCTGATACGGAAGGTCTGTCTAGCTTAAAAGATCAGCAGTGATTTGTAGAGATTTGAAAGGATCCATAATAAATAATAACATAATACAGTATCACCCAACTGTGTCTTATGTAAAGTGAATTCTGATATATTTCTATCTGCAAGAGGCTTTATCTTCCTTGCCTATATGAAGCATTTTTCTAGATGTCATTTTGGCTCTTATTCTCACAGAATTGATATATTCTAGAAGAGTATTTTAGCATTTTGGAACAGTACCTAGTTGAACTGATTGCTCTTACTACAGCAGTCTTTGTTTGTCAGCAAGGATTGTTTCATCTCATGTCTTTCTTGCTCTTCATAATGAAAACTGTATCTTTCACCTCTTCCCAAACCATCCACGTGATCTCTGAAGACCACCTTGTGCATGAGTTTGGGTTAGTCTGAACCAGTTGGCTCCTGAGGGAATTAGATCTGACAGAGATAAAAGATAGCCAAACAGACCACAACTACTAGCCCACCTTCAGGAGTGATGCTTTGTTCAAACTGTGCCACAAGAAAAGAGGTGAACATCAAAGCTAGAGAAGAGTAGTCGATAGATCCCAGGAGTTGGTAGTTAGGGTAGACACCTTAGAAAGTAAAGACAGAGGCAAGAATTCAGGTCACAGGATTTACTGAGGATATGTCCTTCAGAACAACCTGTAAAAAGGTGCGGAATGAATTTCATGGGGGAAGAGTCAACAAATTGGTAGTCTAAGTTACTAAGTTCTATCTACAAAGGACTCTGGTACATAAAGCACAAGCCAAAAGCATCCCCAATTCAGGCAAGGAGGCCTGGATTGTTCTTCCCCCATATCACTCACTGCCCCTAATTTTTAAGAGCAACACATAATCTCTAGGCATAAGCCAGTTTCTGTCAGTTGTCTAGAGCAGAACCCTCTACTGAGTTCCATGTGAGTCCCTTAAACTGGAGCCCTGATGAAGCATTATTACTGAAGAGGAAAGGGTAGGAAAAGTCTCATTAGATAGGAACAGAAATTAAGTCTGAAGTCAGATTGCCTAGAATTGGTGATATCTACACATCAGACACAGTAAGGGTAGAATGGGATGGACCCCTGTCACAGAATGGATGAGTACCAGAAGTCGGTGAAGGAGAATATCAACTAGCTAAAACATCTTCTCAGGGAAGAGTAAATCTCGGGACTGGTCCAAGTACATGGACCAGAGGCCCTGCCAAACTTCCAGGCTTAACAGCCTGCACACTGCAGGTGTCATCTGTGATAGCAACCTGGGCTCATTTGGCCTCCTCTTCGCTTCCACGGGGACTGCTCATAGGAGAATGGGAGAGGCATGGGTCATGACTCCATGGAAACAAGCCCTGCACTGGCCACCCAAGGGACAGCTGGCCACCTCTGCTTGCAGTACTGTCTTTCTGGAGGAAGGTATGGGGAAGAGAGGCAGATGGCAACAAGTTCCTTTGAAACTTCAAGCAACCTGGCTTCCCAACAAAGATTTTTGTTCCAAATTAATCTTATTAATGTGAATGATCATCTTGATCTCTCTGTTATCATTATGGAAAACAAGAATTATTCCATGTCAACAGGACCTAATGTGTTGAACAACTTATAATCAATATCCATGTCACTAATGAGAAAGGACTTACAAGCCAGCAAGGCAATAATACACATATTAGTTTTTGGACTGAACACACTCATAGCTCCAAAACAAAATGAACAAAAAATTACACCAGTTTCTAATAATGCAGTTAATGGGCTCCATCAGGAGTTAAAGCTAGGTTTACTAATACAGTCACTGTGTTGTCAGTAGCTCCCAAACCTAGCTACTTCCAGGAACCCATGGATGTTCTCTAGTCAACATACTTGTAGGCCTCTATTATTTAAGCATAATTGTTCCCTCAGTACAAACTATCATCCCTCTGCTGGCCTGTGGATACAGCCTGGGAGGGAAGGCTAGGTCATTTTGTTGGGAGATCCTTCTCTGAAAGAGATGCATCTATTCTTTCTAATAATCACACTTGTGGGTCTAGACTGAGAAGAACCAAATGGCTGGAGGACCTCATCTCTCTGGGGTAATGCTCAAATCATTTCATAATAACTCTGTAATATCTTACAGAATAGGACTTGGTCTTTAAAAAGAGAGAGAGAAAGAGAAAGAGAATACCCACTTTATATTTATTTTATATTTTAAAAATACACATGAAGTTCATTTATTGTTTTTGTTGTTCTGAGTTTTAGTAAGTGTATAGAGCCACATCACCACCACCACAATCAGGATACAGAATATTCCCCTCATAGCAAAAAATTCCCTCCCTTTGAAGTCACAACCTCCTTCCACTTCAATCTCTGCAAGCCCTGATTTTTTCCTCCAATTTTGCCTTTTTCTGATATATAAATAGAATCATATAGCATGTAATCTTCTGAGTGTGACTTCTTCAGTTAGTATAACGTATTTGAAATTCATTTATGTCATGGTGTTTATCAATAATTTACTCCTTTTTATTGCTGAATATTATTTTATTTTATGGATGTACCACAGTTAGTTTATTCACTCAGTCAGTGAAGGAAACCTGAGCTATTTCGAATTTGGACATTTATGAAACACTTTACAAACATCGATGTACATGGTGAATTAATATATAGGTATTTGTACAAACCTGAGTTTTTATTTCTCTAAATACCTAAAAGCTGTGTAGTAACAATTTCTCATAAAAGCTGATTTTTTTAAGCTGTTTAAAAAAACACAAATTGTTTTAATCAATACATCAATGTTGACCAGGAGTCAGGTAAAATGTAACTCAGAGCAAAGATATAATACGGGCTTTGTTTAGGAGGGAAGGAGCAAAGAAGGGAAAGATGTGTATCAATGCAGATAAATGGTGGAGAGGAACAGAAAATGCGCATTCTCTGGTATGATGCCTGATACATCAACCACTAGTGGCTATTCTTGAAAAACCGTGGGAAAGTCTGGACAATAGGGAGAAAGCCTTTAGTACAGAAATTCAGTTGTAGAGAAACAGCTATGGAAAAAGGGAAAGTAGAAGTAGTGCTAGGTAATGAGGGCTAGAAGTCACCAAGTAAAAACATGGTGGGGTCTATCTGGTTTATGGCTTCCTCCCTCCATTAGGGGTTTTAATATAGCAGACCTGAAGACAGAGTGTGTGGTTAAGAGTTTGAGCTCTTTGTTCTTACCACTTTTGGGAATCTACCCAAAGGACACAAAAAACCTAATCCAAAAGGATCTGCGCATCCATATTTATTGCAGCACTGTTTACAATAGCTAAGGTATGAAAACAACCCAGATGTCAAAAAATAGATGACTGGATCAAGAAGATGTGGTACATATACACAATGGAATACTATTCAGCATTCAAAAAAGATAAATACATGCAATTTGCAGCGACAGAGATGGAACTAGAAGGGATCATGCTCAGCGAAATAAGCCACAAAGAAAGAGAAAAATATCAAATAGTTTCACTTATAACAGGAGTATTGGGGAACCAAATAAGAGAGAGACACTCATCGAGGGAAGGGGAGGATAAAGGCACAAAATGAAGTAGAAAAGGACACAAAGGACCACGGTGAAGAGTCACGGTGAATTGGTGGTAGGTTACCCAAGGGGAATACAAAATGTAAAAGACATAAATAACAATAAAAAAAGAGTTTGAGCTTGAGAGTTAGACAGACATAGGTTTCAAATCCAGTTGCACTATTCCTTAGGCTTGTGACTTAAAGTATTTCCTCAACATTAGTTATATCATCTGTTCACTGGGTATAATAACAATGCCCAAATGACTAGGATAATATGAGGATTATAAGAGAATGCATGAGAAGACTGATACTCAACACAAACTGCAATGGCATAAAAAGACATATAGCACACACACAATCCTTTCATCAGACAATGATAGTAAAACTAGCATGCTTTTTACCAAATGGTCTTCTTCCCTGACATCTAGCTTGAGCTAATGCAAAAACTTTCATCTATGCTGTAGGCACAGTCTCATTCTGAGCCAAGCTTTAGAATGCTCTCAAAAGTGGATAAATTCTACTGTGAGACTACACACTCCCAACTTTTTCTTATCCTTAAAAATTATGGTAATATACACATAACATAAAATTTATCATCTTAATCAGTTTAGGTATATAGTTTAGTAATGTTGAGTATACTCATTTTGTTAAGCAAGCTATTTCCAGAAGGTTTCATCTCATAAAACTGAAAGTCCCTACTACTACACAAAACTTTATGTGCTATGAAACAACTCCCCATTCTGCCTCCCACCACCATTCACATTCTGGCCCTGAACTTGATTACGCACTCAAGTGGAATCATAATGTATTTGTCTTTTTGTAATTGTCATTTCTTTTTTAAAATTTTTATGTTTATGAAGCACTATTGTTTTACATCCTTGCTAGTGTTTTGACAGTATAGGATCTATCCTCCCTCCCCCAGGTATAGTCGCCATCGTCCCCCACCATAGTCCATTGATGTCTATGGTGACTAATGCTGCTGTGAAAATGAGTTATCAGACAGCTCTTTGACACCCTACTTTTGTCTCTTTTGGATATATACCCATAAGTAGAACTGCTGAATGATTCAGGAGTTTCTACTTTTTTATTAATATAAATTTTTATTTATTTATTTATTATTTTTTAATAGCTACAGTCATCCTACAAAGTAAAATATTTTAAAACATTGATACTTTCTGGGTCTAAGTCTCAATAGCCCTCATTTTTTTTTCTGTTTTTGCTTTGTTTTGTTTTGTTTTGTTTTACCCACCACTGTCCCTTATACCCTTTGGCCCTTTTTCCCACCCTCCTCCCTCAACTTCAGAAACCTAACTTTATTAAGTTTACTTACTTATATTTTCCTATATTTCTTTTGCCATATAAAAGCTTTTTAATTTGAAGTAATCCCATTTGTTTATTTTTGCCTTTATTTCCCTTGTCATAGGGGTCGAATATCTAAAGACCTCTTTTTTTTTTATACTTTATATAACTCCTGGTAGAATATTCATTTTGACTATACTGATTCTCCATATTCGTGAGCATGGAATGTCTTCCATCTCTTTATGCCTTGTTCTATATCCCTTAGTAGAGTCTTATAGCTTTTAATCCTTTACCTCCTTAGCTTAATTCTTAGGTATTTGAGAGTTTTTTTTTTTATGTGATTGTGAGCAGAATAATTTTCTTAATTTCTTTGTCTCCTCATTCAGTACCAGTCTATAAAATTTTTATAGATTTTTTAATGTTGATTTTGTAACCTGCCATTTTGCTGTGTTTATTTGTTGCTTCTATCAATAATAGCTTTTGGTTGAATTTTTAAGGTTTTCTACATATAACCCCATGTCATCTGAAAAGAGTGAGAACTTCACTTTTTCATTTCCATCTAGATTCCTTTTGATTTCCAGTTGTTTTTTGATTGAATTAACCCTTTTTAAAACATAACTTATGTAATTATGACAGTATTTTCCATAGTGATCTTATCATTTTACATTTCCAATAGTGCACAAGGGTTTCAATTTCTCCACATTCTCACCAATATATTTTACATTCTATTTTTATAATTGGAACCATCCAAATGAGTGTGAAACGGTATCTCATTCTGGCTTTGATTTGCACCATCTCCACCTTTTGACCTAGGATCTTTGCCAAATAATTAAAGCTAATTTTCAAAGAAGTAGTAATAATGGACCTATCCTTTCTGGAAATAGGTTCAAATTTAGCACTTTCAAATAAATTAATATAACATTTTACATGTATTTGCTTATTTTGGCATATAAGGTGATAGTGAGGCCAAAATCTAAAAAAATATTTTCTATTTTCACAAGTTCTTTTTTTGTAAGGACTTAACACAAACTTCAGTAATAGATGAAATACTATAGAGTAGTTGTTGAGTCTAAATCTTTCTAACTTTTTCTCATTTTCTCCCTCTCATTCTTGTACTTCTTTCTCTCCTTGCCCGCCCCCCTTCATTCTTCCTCTGTCTCTTGTTTATCACCTTTTGACTTTAATTGAGTCAGAAATCAAGTTTTTAAAAGGGAAGAACTTTGGGGAGAAATGTCCTTGGAAGTGAATTTATTGATTTCAGAACTTTTTTGACCAACATCTCCTGAGTGGACCCCAGGGGCCCTCCCAGGCTCAAGAGTACTTGATGACAAGTCATCAAAACAATTATGTTGGCAAGGACCTGAGAAGACTCTTCCATTAATAGCCTGGTCCTTCACATACCAGTGACAACCACAGAAATTTTGGCTTTTGCAATACAAGAACATAGATCCACTCTTCAATGTGTTATATAGTTTTCAACAACTCTTTAAGCTTATGAATGTGTTTCTTTACCTCTTAATTAAGTGAACTGAATGAAGATTTATTGACTCTTTGAAGTAAAAGACAAATATCAGATGATTTCATGCATTAGTATAATATAAATAAATAAAATCAAAGAAATACACATATCTAAACTGAAAATAACCCTAGAAATCTGGCTGTAGAGTTGAGGCAATCAGGGAGGGGTAGGGAGGATAAAATGGAAGAAGGACCCCAGTGAATGATGGTGGAAAATTATCAATACTTTGGCAGTGGGTGTGTTATCACGACATACATCTGAAATGATGTGAACCTCTACAGTCTAAGTCACACACATTGATGTAAATCAACATTATCGCAATAAAAATAATATAATACTTTAAAAAGAAAATTCAAAAATTTTGTGTCAACTGGTAATTTACATACCAGTAAGAGATAATCATGCAGAAGCTTCCCACAATATGGCCTATTTTAAATGGTGAGTGTATGGGCATCATTAAAAACAATAAGACATTGTGTAGCATACCCCAATATTTTAAATGGTAATAACACACAAAATAATGTAATAACCAGAAATATTAAGGAGAATTTCCTTTAATGTTGAACACACACACTGACTTATCTATTCCAATTACTACTTTCAGGCATAACCCAGCAGCAATACTAATGTCAGTTTGGATTACTCTCTGTTATGCTTCCTGGGATACTGTCAGATGTCAGACTATAATCTTATCTAACCTACCTCAACATATGTGTCCTTTCACATGTCAATTTAATATAAAGCAGGATTTCATCCCAGTTTATAGAGATTTAGAAAGGATCCATTCCATACCTAATTTAATTTGCTAATCTGTCATCTCTTTGAGTTAGTTTCACCCTATACATTACAAGTTCCAGATAGAAATTCATTGTCCATAATCAAAATTGAAAAATACTTAAATAATTCGGTTTAAGTTGCAGCACTGAAATTCAATGCTACTAAATTATGCAACCATTCATTGGGCCTCTGTTATTTTTCAGGTTCTCTGCTAAGTCAAATAGGTTATAAATAGGAACAAAACCCTACCCCTGGCTTGACAGAACTAACAAGTTGAAAGAAGAGATATACACTTTGTGATCAAGATAAGTTATTTCTTTTCCAAATTTACTTCCCTTTCTGCGTAGGCATAAAGTAAGATTCCATTTGTCAATCTTATTTTCAGTAGATGTGACTGTATGACTAAATGTGGCCAATGGGAGTGAGGAGAAGCCAGATATACCCTTTCTGAACCAACCCATGATAATCTCTTGAAGGAACCTCCAACTCCTGGCTCTATTCCACCTGCCAACTGGATATCAAAGCCTAGGCTTATCTTGGCATCCAGATGTTAAAGATGGCAAAGGCTTTATCAACTGACTCCCATGAGAAATTGTGAGACTAAAGTCCCCTGCCCTGGCACTTGCTCCTCTCCTCCCCCAATCTCACCGTGCTAAGTAAACTTCACATGAGCAAGTTAAATGCTTCTGCTCTGTTAAGTCATCATGATACTAGTGTTTATCTCTGAAACCCTCAATGTTTCCCTTAAGTATTACAAACTTACATAAACCACCTTTAATATTAACCAAA
The DNA here is from genome assembly GCA_004024925.1 of Scalopus aquaticus. NCBI lineage: Eukaryota > Metazoa > Chordata > Mammalia > Eulipotyphla > Talpidae > Scalopus > Scalopus aquaticus. The sequence goes on from PVIJ01003710.1 coordinate 26,507, forward strand.
GGATTGGCTATAATTGATAAAATGTCAATGTGTTATTTGAAGAAAAGGTATTTAAATCTTAAAAATTGTGGGAACTTAATCTTCAGTTTCCTGATTTTTCTCCAAACTGCACTGACAGAGCAGGTAAGAGTCAGAGAAATCCCTCAAACTCCAAATCATGTGTCAGGGGTTTGAAAGCTTCTGCTTGCGGGAAAACCAGCATAGGAAGCTATAAAGTTACCCTAGGTGTGGAAAGAAATAACAAATAGGGCAGTAGGGAACTAATCAGGGAAGATTCCATACAACACCAAGAAATAGTCATCTCCTGAAGGAGACAAAATTCTACCTGAGAATTGCTATTAATTGGACTGATAATGAATAAGGCATGAGGATTTGTGAAAATGGAGAAAGAAGACAAGGAAAGTTTCCATTCGGCACAGAGGAGATAATTCTCTAAAATAACCACTTTCTATAAGAGATTTTTAAAAATAACCCAGCAATTCCACTCCTAGCTATGTTCCTGAAAAATCCAAAAACACTAATTCAATGGATTATATGCTGCATTCTTATATTTACTTACATTAACCAAGTAATGGAAACAACTAAGTGCCCAATGACAGATAAGTGTATTAAGATTATACACACACACACACACACACACACACACACACACACAATGGAATACTATTCAGCCATAAAAAGGTGAACTCTTGTCATTTACAACAGTATGAATGGAACTGGAGTAGAAATAGAAGATCAAATAGTGGATGGTTTCACTCATGTGGAATATAGAAAAACAAAACAAGAGGTCAGACAAAACCAAACCCTAGAAATCTTACTATAGGACTGACTTTACCAGAGGGTTGGTGGGAGGTGAGAGCAGGGTGTAGAGGGGGTCCAATGGGTTATGGGGGAGGACTATGGGTGCCTTGGCAATGGGTGTGGTGTGGTAATATATATATGAAGAGACTTGAAGCTATACCTCTAAATCTTATTCAGTATTGTAAGCCAATGTTACTGCAATGAGAGAGAGAGAAGAAAAAGAAACCATATATTATAATGTAAGTGTCCTGGGTAGCAGTGTTACAGGGCAGGGAGAGGGGCACCCCCAGAACCCCCAAACCTGCCCAGTCTAAATAGGTTCTGTCATATGCCACATCAGGACAAAACATATAAGACCTTAAGTGGAAAAGAAACTTTAATACAATTAGTGTAATAATATATAAAAAAGACAAAGAATATAGTTTCTAAACTAAGCACCCAAAGTCACCCATCACCTCGTGGGCAAAAGTCCACCCAAATGGGATTGGCCCAAAGCAAGGCTGGAAAGCCTGCCACAAGTCTAAAACACCTTTCAGCAGGGACCCACAGAAAAGGGTCAGAAGCAGTCAGACAAGTCTGTGAGGAAAAGAGCAAAATCAAAATCAAGATCCATGTTACCATCGTTAACCTCCCCATGCCCACGGGTCTCTCACCCATTTCTGTCTCAGTCAGTTCAGGCCAGTGCAGCTTCCTCACATGTCTCTCTGCTCCTTGTGCCTCTCCTGGCTCTCCATCCTGCTTCCTTCCTTCTTCCTTTTTCCCTCTGTGCCTCCTCTCTTCTCCAGCTTCTTATCTCTCCTATTCAGCTCCACCCTCCCTTGGATGGGGCAGGGAACCCAGGACACTCCCCTTTCCTGAGGACCACCCTCTTACAGTAGCAGTGGTTGAAGCCCTCTTGAACCAGGTTAGGACCTAAATCAAATGTTGCCATGTATTTAAAAAGTTGTCACTTAAAATAAATTGACCAACATTTTTTGGTTAAGAAACCAAGAAAGGTAATAGTTCTTTCAACTTAAGTAAGATACTCTAATATAATAGGTAGGGAAGGAAAACCCAATGCATTCAATAATTCAATATAAGTTTTTTTTTTTAAGGTGTAAGTAAAGCATCCATAAAAGATACATAAGAGAAACAATCTGAAAAATAAAACTCCTTGCAGAAAACTCTCATCATAAAGCAGAGAAAAACTGCAAGCCACAATTTAACATGAAAAACAGTAACAAAAAACATTTATGAATAAGCTCAGCTATGAAGAGAAACCATACTGCAGAAAAATAAAAATTTAACAAATATGAAAAGATAAGTCAAAGGAGGAGATGAAATGGAAACTGATAATAATTTAGGTAAGAAATGGACACAAAAGAAATAAAATGGTTAAATAAAGATATTAAAAAGAAAACTTTGGACAAAGTAAATTTACCTCTAAAAAACATGAAAAGACAAGAAGAAAAGAAACAAAGATAGTGAAAGGAAGAAAGAAGAAAATGGCTTAGAGACAAGAGTATTGATATGTAAAGTAGGCAAAAAAAAATACTTGGGATCCCCCAGAGAAAGTAAAAACAAGTACAGGGAAAATTTTAAATTTAAAATTAAGAAACTTTCCAGAAGAAAAGGGATATCTAATCTACATATTGTAAAAACACAATACATGCTAAAGAAATCTGCACCAAGTCAACACAAAATAATCCAGGCAAATGTGTTAAACATGAAATATAAAGAATCCTTTGGACATCTAGGTACAAAGATCAAGTTATTCTTAGAAAAATAAAATGAATTGACCATCAGACATTAAAGAGATAACAGAGCAACAACACTCCAAGCTAAAGGCAATAGGGCCAAGAAGATTACATGCTACTAAGTTTTAGTGATTACAAGTTATTCGACTTTGCAAAGCCTCAGGAAATATCGTTATATGTCCGCCTTTTTGAGGAATCTGCTAAACAGAGAATCTTCAGTGAAATAACTTACAGTAAACATTGCATATTTTTACTTACAGAGTTAAGAATAAATCAAAAGTAACAAAATAAAACGCAAACTTACATTTCTAAATATCATAAAACAGAAAATTAGGGACATTATTGATGACTATATAGCACCAAAAATTTTTAATGGGTTATTCAAGAAAATACACTTTTGTATTGAATCACAAAGCAAACCATTATCTGTGTTCTATATACAAGAGACACACCGAAACCAAATTATTCAGAGAGGATTAAAAATTAACAGGTAAATAGGTATAAAGGAAAAGTGCAAACAAACAGACAGAGCCATACTCTTAATATGAAACAAGTTAAACTTGGGCATAAATATTAAATTCATCAAAGCAAGCATCATATTTCTTGTCACAAAGTAAAATATTGTGGTAATCCAAATAAAAATCCTGCCCCCAAAGATGTCCATGTCCTACTCTGGAATTTTAAAGATTCTGTATACGTGATCAAGATGGGATCTTAAGATAGGGAAATTAAGCTGGATTTTCTGTGAGGGCCCAGCTAATCACAAGGGTTTGTATAATAGGGATGCCCTGATTTACATTCAGACAGCAATGTAAAGATGGAGCAGAGGTCAGAGACGAGATTCTTTATAGATGGAGGAAGGGGCCATGAGCCAAAGATTGTAAGGGACTCTTTATAGCTAGAAAAGGGAGACCATAGATTTTCTCCTAGAGCCTCCAGAAGGAAACAACTTTGTAAACAATTTGATTTTAGCCCTGTTAAATTGATTTTAAATTTCCTACCTCCAGAGCTGTAAGAGAATAATTTTTTAAACTAGATTTGTGGTAACTTGATACAGCAGCATTAAAAAATAAATATGATAGCATTATATCATAAAGGACACTCACAAAGTCAATAAGGAGTCAATTACGTATCCAAAATATATTTAATTTTTAAAACTATATCAGTTGAATGAAGGGTGAGTTTCTGAAAACTTTTGCCTTGACTTATGGTGTCTACCTATGTTAAAATATTCATGCTGCCTAAAGCAAACTACAGATTTAATGCAATCCTATCAGAAGTCCAATGTCACAAGTCACAGGGCTTGAACAAGTAATCCTAAAATTGGTATGAAACTACATTAGACCTCAAAAGGCCATAGCAATCCTGATAAAGAAGAGACATCACATAACCTGTTTCCAAACTACATTATAAAGCTATAGTTATCAAAAACTATGGTTTTGGCATAAAACCAGGTACTTAGATTAATGGTACAGAATAGAAAACCAAGAAATAGACCTTATATATATATGGTCAATTAATTTTTGACAAAGGAACTAGGACTCTATACACTGGGAAAAGAACAGGCTCTTTAACAAAAAATTGTTGGGCAAACTGTGGTCACATGTAGAAGAATGTAACTGAACCCCTATCTCACATCATATGCAAAAGTCAACTCAACTAGATTAAAATCTTGACCAGAAGACCTGAAACCATAAAACTCCTAGGAGAAAACACAGGCAGTAAGCTCCTTGCCATCAGTCGTGCGATAATTTCTTTGGGATTTGACACTAAAAGCAAAGGCAATAAAAACAAAAATAAATAAGTGGAAATACATCAAACTAAAAAGGTTCTGAACAGCAAAGGAAATCACCAACAAAATGAAAAGACAAGCTACTAAATGGGAGAAAATATGCGCAAATGATGTATCACATAAGGAGTTAATAACTATATAAAAAATTCATAGAACTCAATAGTCAAATAACAGTCTAAAAATGGGCAGAGTATAAAAACAGACACTTTCCCAAAGATGACATACAGATGGGGGAAATGGAAAAAGTAGTCAAAAAGTACAGACTTCCAAAAAATAAGTCCTAGGGATCTAATACACAGTTTGGTGACTACAGTTAATAATACTATATTTTATATTTAAAAGTTGCAAAGAAAGTAAATCTTTAAAAGTTATCATCACAAGAAAAAACATTGTAAGTGGGTGGTGATAGATGTTAACTAGATATTGTGCTAAAAGTTTTGTAATATATACATAAATCAAATCATTATACTGTATATTTGAACTAATACGTTCTATCTCAATTTTTCAAAGGTAAAAAATAGATGAATACAGTGTTTTTTTCCCTTCAAAAATTATTCTAATTCTAAAGGAGGGGTAGGCTTCTGTTAAATTATGGATTACTTTATGTGTCTACTACATAATTGACTTTATAAAATATATAAAAATAAATCTATTTATCACTAATAACAGTCCTAAAAGACACATCACTTAAGGGTAAGACAAAGTTGGAACCTGCTGCTATAAAGGAAAGCTAATCACTTAGAAACAAGCAGAGCTATATTTTAAGCCTTATTCTGTTTCTTCTAGCCAGATGCGTTCACTTTCTGGATAAGGACAGTGGGGGTGAAATGAAGGAAAATTAGAATTCACTGAACAGTCAGTAATGTTTTAGTTTCTTTCACATGCATATAATTACATTTATTTGTCTATTTGCAGAAAGCAACAGCAACAACAAAAGAACTCTGGATTAGGAAGCATATCAATGCCAGTGCCCTAGATGCAAATATTTTACTCACAAAACCCCCCAGAAATAAATGCAACCAACTGTATATTGCTACAGAACTAGTGAAGTCTATTATTCATTCACCTAACACATACATTGATGTCATCAAGAAAGGCAGAAGGGCTAGCCAACTGAACTTCCATTCACCAAACTGGGGAGGAGGATGGTACACAGAGAGCAAGAGGGACCCCCCCAAGGTGAGCACACTAACACTCTCGGCTCAGCGCACTGGGAACCACAGAGAAAGAGCATGCAGCACAAATCCGAGTTCTCAGGAGTCTCTAATCTGAGTGGCAAGGATCACTTGGCATAAAAATTCAGGGGTCTTTATTGCCTCTGCTCATAGCCCACCTGAAGCAGATCTACACATGGAGGGAAGTGGCTATGCTTTGAATTTGGCTTCTTCCAGGGAACAGGGGGCATTTGAAAAGGCGGAGATGGCGCCAGGCATCTTGGTGATGTCAAAGCAAACCCGATGTAGCAGTGAGACAGCTGAGCCTCCCTCCATATGCAGCTGTCCTCCTGGATCTCAAAGTTGGCAACAATAGTTACAGTACATTTAAAACTTCTCAGAACTGGGAAGCGATTTCCCTCAGTCACAAGCTAGAAATTGGTAGAGCTGGAATTTAAACCTGTCTCTGCCTGGCTCTAAGGCTCATGCTCTTCCCAAGAGTCTTCTTTTTCAGCATCCCTTCTTCGACTCTATTTCTTCTTCTTCTATTCTGATGCTCACACACAAGAACTCTAAGAGCAAGGCAGCAATGAGAAGGAAAAGGAAGGAAAAGAGGGATACTTGCCCCTTCTGAAAAAAATTGTATCTGATCCTACTGCGTGACACAATCATTGTCACTTTCCCCCACTAGATGGAAAAAATAGGCAGAGAAAAAGATTTAATTAAACTGAGCTTCAGTTTTTTCAAATTAAGAATGAGAATAATATTAAGTATTGCTTTCTGTTTCTGGCTAATTTAAGCAAAAGTGGACACTTATTTGAAGAATTTTTTGTAATTTACAGAATTAGGACAGAAACATGACCTAGATGTTTCTGTTTTCTATTCAGCAACTTCTGAAGGACCAAAACCAGTTCAACCATTTTCCTTAAACTAATCCAGAAAGAATCAGCATCATCTGCCAAAGAAGTCTTCCCCCTTTGTTCAAGTCTTTATATAGCAAGAAAAACATTCCCTCTGACCATTCTCCTCCATTGTTTTATTTTAATGCCCCCTAAATTTTTTTTATAAAAAGTTGATTGGCATACGACAATTCTAATTGTGGCTGTATCCTTGGTAACATCAGAATATTGGCTATTTTAAGCTAATTTGTGATTGTAATTTTCATAACAACAGCCAAGGGTATATTTTAACTACTGTTTTTATTCTAATTCAATTAGAAAATAAAAAATGTTTAAAGTCAAACAGCCCTTAGATTCTCTAAGGCTGTTTCTGTTTCTTTCCATGGCTCAGTGGTGAATGTAATGAGAGCCAAGAGACATAGCCAATACATCTGCCACTTGCCTTTCTGGGTTTAGCTGCAAGAAGAATGTCTAGATTATTGGGTGAGGGCAAGGTGACTTATGGCCAATAATGTGCTAACATCTCACGTGGGCAGTTTCTGGCTCTGTATCAGGGCCCCCGCCCTGGCTGGTCACCTTTCACTGGAGGATGTGGATAATTAAAAGGCAGACTATACCCTCTCCAGATGTAAGTTTGGAGTGCAGTTCTGCCTGGCAGGATTAAGGTGATGGCTGTAGATACAAATTAAAACCCTTCCTCCCACACCAGTGCGCAAAACATGGTATCTTCTCGGGGTTCACATTAATGTTACAGTAAAAGAGGGATTAATGGCCATCAACCTTCATTCATTTCTCTTCACATTTCCACCTAGTCAGAGGGGGAACCAGAAGAAAAAGAAAAGGGATGTATTGATTTTCTTACTGTGAATATAAATTCTTAAGACATCTAGCCAGTAACTCAAGATAGGTGAGGGTAGGATCCTACCTATGTTCTAAATTCCAGAAAATACGGATGTTCCCTCATCACTCCCTAGCACACAAAGTATAAACATGTTTCAAATCTGGTCTGTCTGACTATCTGTCTGTAACAGGGTAATCCCCAGGGAAAGAGAAGGTTCCAGGTTCCCCGCTCCGAGCTAAGGAAGGGTGGGGCTGAGCTGGGAGGTGAAGATAGAAAGGACTGGAAGAAAGACTGAGAAGGAGAAGAAATGGAGAGAGGTGGGGAAAGAAGGCTAGAGGAGGCACGCAGAACAGGGACAGGTGAAGAAACTGCCATGCTTGCTTCTTGGCCTTGGACCTGTGTCAGGGACTTGGGAGACATGGAAGGAGACACTTGAAAGAGACAGAGATGTGGGAGAGACCTGTGGGGAGGCTGACAATGGCAGTCTTTATCTTGACTTGGATTTTGATTTTGTTCTTTTCCTTCCAAGGGGCTTGCCTGGCCCCTTCTGCCCCTTTCCTAGGGGTCCCCACAAAAAGGCGCCTTAGATGTGTGGCAAGCTTTTGGGCCTCAGTGGTCCTGCTTTGAGTCAACCCTGTTTAAATGGGCATTTACCCACAGGAGGGGATGGGTAACTTAAGTGTTTCACTTTGAAACTACTTTAACTATATTCTTATACTTCTCTTCTGATCATATTCAAGTTCTTTTCCACTGAAGGTCTTATGTACCAAGAGTATGTTCGGTCTTTATATGGTCAATGGCAAAACCCACCAAAAGCAGGCAGCACAGATGATAACATGACCCATGGATCTGAACCTCTAGAGGAGGATGTGAAGGCATGGAAGTTGGTGAGATCACTCACCCTGACTGCTATGAGGGATGGAAGCCAAATGACAAGGCAGCAGCCTCCCTGCCAGGGGAGCTCAGAAGCACATGCAGCACGTGACCAGCGCCCCTGGGTGGATTCTCTCCAGGGGCAAATGCCCCGGCCTGGCTGGCTAGACAGAATACTCCTGCAGGCCCGTGAGGGTAGAGCTCACCCTCTATTCCTTCCTTCCTAATCCAACTCACAAACCTGAAAACAGTGTTTAATCCTAAAAAAAAAAAAAAAAAAAAAAAAAAAAAAAAAAAAAAAAAAAAAAAAAAAAAAAAAAAAAAAGGAGTATGGAGTGAGAGACAGAGAACTAATTTTTATCTTAAGCTTTTTGTAATATTACAGTATTAAAAATTTTATTGGTATAGTCTTAATAAAAGTGATTATCAAAAAGACTTTGGGAGGTAAGAATTATGGCATGAGCTTACTTTAAGTGCCCACATTTAAATATATCTAAGAAATCCAACAAAAGGGGCCAGAAGAAACCCCATGTTATCAATTACTTAAGAAACTGGAGTGGGTGGTGGCTGGGGGGGCAGAACCAGCACTGCTGATGAATATTCTGAGACTTGTCGGCAAGAGATGACTTTGAACTGACCACTCGACTTTCAGTCAGGCTGGAGGATGCTAGAATGGTGGAAGCATTTAATAAGGGAGAACTGCCTGAGTGCAAAAGTGTACTTTGCTAAGATAAACAGCTGTAGGGTACAGTGATGATCACAATGGTCTGACCCACAGAAATAAGTGGCTATTGCTAATTGATAATGGGTTGCATAAGACAGCATATGGGGGAGCCTAAGGTTTCACTTAGATGTATCACCTCTAACATTCTGTGCCTAACTGAGGCCACACCTGAGCCATCACGAGAGGCCCCTTTCACACTTGAGTTGCTTTCCAGATTCAGACCTTTTCGAACCAAGAGAAAGCTGAATATCCTTGAGGGAGGATTCTGCAATAACCTAACAGGTACTCGTCATAAATCTTCCCTCTAGCCTTTCCCAAAGGGCCTTGTGGCCATTAACCAAGCTAAGTGGGTACTGAGTAAAGAGATTTATCCAGATGTGGGGAGGTGTGAGAAGTTCAATTTAAATCAAAGCTACTCCCTAGGGACCTAGAATGTCATCACATGCCATAGGAAATAATGAGGACTTTCTAGAGGCCAAATATTGAAAGTATTTTGACCTGTGTGATCCCTGTTGGTTCTTCTCCTATTGCATATACATTTCCTTGGGTCCCAATAATAATTTGCCACAGCAAATTATAATACACCACATAATATGCCACAGCAACTGGCATATCACAATTGGAATCTGACCCATGGAGTAAAATGTATTTTGGTAGGACTGTGAATGACTCTAGAACTCTCTTTCTGTACCAAAATACTAAACCAAAAATATAATGGCCTCCCTGGGCAAATCCCAGAAATATGTGCCACCATCCAAGCGGTGAGTGTAATGAGAATGAGGAGACATTCAAGAATTGAGAGATTTAGAGTATTGATTCTGCTCGCCTTGCTATTTAACTCGCCAATTTGCCTAGTACAGAAGATGGATGAGTCCTTGAGGATGACAATGAATGGTCATATATTTAATTAGGTAATGACTCCATTACAGCTGATTTGCTAGATATGGTCCGTTTACTTGGAGGAAATTAACATAATCTACAGCAGACAGTATGCTACTAATCTAACCAATTATTTATCCTTATCCTAAAAGAAGAGACACCAGAGTCCATTGCCTTCACCTACTAGGGCGAGTTAAACAACATTACCCTCCAGACGTAGCATCATCTCAGGGGTCTTATCTGCCTCACAATTTAGTTTGCAGGGACCTTTATCTTCCCACCACCCCTGTATATATCAAGCTTGTTCATCATGTTAGCATGACTAGGACATAGGAGTGGCAGATGCAGTAAATGCATCGGTGAGGATGTGAATCCCTTAAAAATACAGAACCCTTACTTTGTAGGATCCCGTGATATGGAGCATGTTGGCGTGCTCTTAGGTAACAGATTCTTGAATCTCGATTTCTCTATTTACTAAGAGGAAAAGAGGGCTTTTGGATTTCACAGGCAACATACATCATATTCATTTGTGCATTTCCAATCTATCAGGTTATTAAAAGATTCTCAGCTTTGGGTGAGCTGAAAAGCAAGAGGAAACTATCCAGCTGACTCAGGTTGCAGTGTAAGCTGCTCTGCCACTTGGCGCTCACAGCCAATTCCATGATGCTTAAAGTTTGTGGTAGATGGAGAGGCTGTCTAGAGGCTGTAGCAACCCTGCTGTGAAAATTGGGTTCTTTAGGATTGTATGGATAAAATTTCTCTGACTTTTTTACAAAGTAATTACTATTTGGTGAGTTACTCTTGCCTCATTTTATACTCTGGTTGATGTGTATCTTGATGTTCGTTCAAAGTGAGATAGACATCACAAACTGTGTGTTATCTAGAAACTCCAAGTTAGTGCTCTTCTTTATCAAATGGAAAAGGTAGAAATGGGATGGAACCCGAGCAGTTCCTGAGAGTTGCATGAGCAGATGGCACACACGCAGCAGGTCCTCTCTTGGCACGCAGATGCCCCTCTACCAAGCCATAGTTTTGAGTGCATGGGGAGTCCCATATGACTAGAGCAACTACAATTTATCATATAAACAGTGACATGTTTGAGCTGAAAAGCAGGCCATAACACAGGTCTTAACTAGGACTGGCTTAGCCAAATAATTATGCATTTTTAACTCTACCTCAGTGGCTTTCAACAGGGCCTAATCTTGCTCCTCAAGAATATTTGGCAATATCTGGAGACATATTTGGCTGGCACAACTTGGGAGAAAGTATCTTATGGGTATCTAATGGACAGACATTTGAGATGCTGCTAAACATTCTAAAATGCTCACACAAAAGTGGTCCCCACAACAAAGAATTATTCTACCTAAAAGACAAATAGCGCTGACATCGAGAAACCCTTCTATATTTGACTTAAGAAGGAAAATATAATTTATGAAAAGTCCCTTGTGATATGTTTAGTACCAGGTGAAAGATAATAGCTACAGCATTAGGAGTCCACTCAAAGGTGGGGTAGATGTAGAAGAGGAGTTTAGGAAAGGGAAACACTCCTCATAGCAAAAGTTTGTCATGACCAACTTTCCACTGGGAAGGAGATATGTGGAATAATAATCCATACAGATCAATAAACACAGGATCCTATTCTTAGAATGAACAATGTTAGAAAACTGTTAACAAGCAGATTTGGAGGGAAATATGTTAATGTACCATTTGTAAATGGACCTTCAAGATTCCGTTGCAGGAGAGGATCTTAATTAACAAAATGGGGTACTCTTGGTGAACTGAAACAGTTCACCAGGTTCTATCAATGTCCTAAGTTCCTCGTGAAAGTCTAACACCAGGATTATAATGACAAAAAATGGTGATCACACACAGGCTAAAAATAAAATAGGTTGACTTTCTCAGGCTCATTGTTGAGTAATTGATTCATTCTAATTTACTAACAGCCAAGAGACCTCAATATGGCACCATACTCTAAGAAGATCAGCTAGTCTCATGGTGGCAAGATGATTACATTGAACACTGGATCCCTTCAGTCAAAGAAGAAGCAATAATTTGTTCTCATTCACTATCACAGTTACATCAGACTCTTATGTTCTTTACAGGATAAACATGCTTTTGCCAACACATTCAAATGCCTTATAACATTAATTTGGTATCATATACAATGATATTTCATAATGGAAAAAAATAGCATAATGTACATGGGATCTACTTATATCCCATGTACTCCATCTTCCAGAAATAGTTTGCAACATAGAATGTGGTCTACTGAAAAGTCAATCACAACACCAGCTGGGAAATAACACCTTGCAAGTTCAGGTTTCTGCTCCAGAGGAAAAGGTTTATATTCTGAACTAAAGATAAACATCTTGTGATTTTTTCCATAACGTGAGAATAAATGAGTCCATAAATCAGTCAGTTCAAGAAGAAATATCACTTCAAAGTGCTACATCTAATACTGTATTATTTTACACAATCTCTTGCTCATATAATATTGTATTTCTTTCTTTCTTAGTGAGCTTACCATATATAATAATGTATCCTATGCCATTCTTTAAGTGACAATATTATACATTTTATCTTGCTAATCTTTGTTTTCCCCTGGAACTTAGTAGAAAGTAGAGACTCTAAGTAAATATACATAAAATAAATGCATAAATAAATAAGCAGCTAAGTTAGTAAATAATAAATAAAGGTAAATCAGATATTCCCATTTGTTCAGATGACCTTATAGGGATTTTGCTTATTTGTAAATGTTCTACACAAATCAGAAATAACTTAATGCCATAAGCATTACTATATAAGGAGACAGTCACTTGTTTTCATTGATTTTACTGTCCACTTTCAGAGAAACTAGCGAAACACAGAAATGCACTATTGAGGCTTTTATCACATCACTTATTTACTGTGATTTGCTACTGGATAAAATTCTAAATATTTTAGTACAATCAGAATGGCAAAGACTGCACAACCACATGATGTTAGCGCAATTAGAATGCAACCCACCATACCTCCACACCTGGGCTGTTACCGATCTCCTTCCTCCCTCCTCCCTCCCGCCATCCTTCCCTTCATTCCCTCCGTCTTAGGCAGCAACCAGCTTGAGGTGAGGAGCAATAATCACATAATATCACTTTCACAAACATTCTTCTGAGACTTATGAGGCATTATTTTCTTTCTCCATGGCTTCAAAGAATCCCTTTGCCACTTTACCTTGACATTCTTGGCAAATCAAAATAGGGAAACTGGACTCTATCTAATCTTTGGCTGAGCAGAGTTTCAAATTTAAAGAGACTCAAAACTTGGGTATTTCCCTGTTCCAAAATTGTTCTCAGTGAGACATTTTGAACAGACATTTGAAGTAGGATCAAATTTTAATAGATAGGCTGAAAGAATAAAAAATCTTTGAGTAACTGTAGTGAAGTATGGAAGAGGAATTGGACAGAGTCAAATTAAGAAAAACACGATACAATATGCAGCACCCTGGGGAGTCACTTCACTTTTATGCATATTAAACCAACCCAAAACTTAATGGCTGAAACATATATCCCTTTCTTTAGCTCATACCTGTGGAGTTCAACAGTTTGGGCTAGGTCCATCTGGATGGTTCATCCAGTCCTGGTGGTCACGCAGCTGCCATCCACTGCCCCACTGTCTGCTTCTAGCTGCCCCAGGATGTCCTCAGCGGAGGCCCTAGGAATCCTTCAACAGATCCTCCAGACTTGGTCACGTGGCTCCTGGAAAGAATTCCAGAAAGAGCTATCACAAGCATGCATAGCCTCGTGAGGCCTGTGATAGCACCTGTGACTTTATTTTTGTTGTATTCTATTGGTCAAAGTAAGTCACAGAGTCGATTCAGACTTCAGAGGAGGAAAATTAGATTTCTTACATTGATGGAAGGAGATACAGTCATATCACAAAGGACATGGCTTCAGGCAAAAGTAGAAGTAATTTTTACAGTCTATTCCCCTTTGTGTACGCAGAGAAAGCAGACAAATTTATAGAGTATGAATGCCCATCGATAGCTACAGCATAAAGAGTCTCACTTTAATGACTAAATGGATAGAATCAGTTTAGAGCAAGAAGACTCTCATGTGGCCAAATACTTGACCTTGAAGAAGTTATGACCTTACACAAGTTATTTAACCTCCCAGAGCTTCCTTATCATCATATTTAAATGGAGATAATCATAACATTTAGCTCACATGAGTACTGTGAAGTAAAGAGAGTTAATTTTTTGAGAAAGTACTATAAAACTGTCAAATATCAAGTCAAATATTAGTATAAGCAGTAAAGTGTGGGCGTTAAGAGTATTGACCCTGGAGTCAGCCTGTCTAAGTTAGAATTAGTGACTACCACTGATTGTCTTCTTACCATTAGACAATTACATGTGCTCTGTGACTTATTTCCTCATCTGTAAGTGATAGGTATGATTAATCTTTTACTGTTAGTATTGGGATTACCCATGAAACACTCTGTTAGAATTTGGTGACAAAGAATGCGAAGACCTGATATAGCACTTGCCATATCTTTATTGTAAAGCCGGGACAAATTACGCAGACTTAGACAAGTGCCTTAGACTTTCTGTTTCCTCATGTGTTAAATAGGAATGTTTGCAACTTGACTACTCACAGAAGTATAGTGAGCAATTAAAACACAGTAGTTTCAGGTGCTGAGTGCTGTAAACTTGATTTTTAGATAAATCTAGGTCTGAGTAAGACTTCACTGAAGCCTATTCTGGGACAAGTCTTTGCTACCAGGTTAAGAGGCTGTCAAGTGCTAAAGGCTCTGGTCAATAACGGTACAGCTTAGTCTGGATGGCCCCTTCCCATTTCAGTAAAGGCAGTAAATTAAAACAGACAAAGTCAAGTTTTAGCATCTGATGGAGTTGGATTCCAACCTTTAATATTACCTAGCTCCATGTGGCTTCTGCAAGTTACTAAAAACTTTCAAATGGTAAATTTCCACAATTTGAAAAATAAGGTCTGAGCCCCTAGGTTTTTATTCAGGCTCCCTACCCTTTCCGATTTTTCTCAGTATTTCTAGTCTGAGGAATCTATGGCTTGTCCCGTGCTTGACAACTTGATCAGCTCTCAACCGACAGCTGAAACTTCTTGATAAATAATATGTTGCAAAATTCTACTGACCATCAGATGCCACTCGGCCAAATGACAATGCTCTCAATTCAATATGTGTCACCTCCTGACACTTATCTTTGTGCTTCCTAACACTTTGTGGTCCGCTCACGTATTAGTACGTGTTTTTGTCACCAGTATCAGGTGGTTGCTCACGTATTAATATGTGTTCAACTAGTCTCCGATTTTTCACGCCACAGTGGAAACTATTATTTGGAACTATCAGGAGCTATTTCTTTGATCATACTCAGTCTAGAAGCTTTAATCTCTACGCATTTAAAATTTCATTAAAATATATCCAGTATTTCAAGAGTTGTATGTGTTTTATTGAATTCTTATACCATACATGTGGTGGCACAGAAAACGGCCGGCCCCCAAGGGCTGGTAAATTTAAAGGGCACCGGCACACAAAGTGCTAAGAGAGAAGATAGATGCTGGTGCTGAGGTGACTGAAGCCCAACTGGAGTATTGATAGTTAAGCTCCATCAGATCTCCACTCAACCTCAACTACTTTCTGGTGCACACACCTGAAGGGCTATATTCTGTTAACCATGACTTCATGAAATGTCCCATCTCCTTCACTCCTCCTATGTCCACACCCATCTAAAAACCACTTCTTAAGGTTCCTAGGACACAAGGCTTGTGATTCAATCTCCCTAACACTGAGAAGCCCCAAATGGATCTCAGTGTGCTGCAGCAGCCCATAATACACCTCATCATGTTTCTTTACATTGCTGTTGGAGTCCGCTGACTCAGACTTAAGGGAGAGTTGGCTGATTATGAACATCCCTCTAAAACTGTCATTCCCTCCACATGTGACTTCTATAGCATAAAATCTTCTTGTTTCAGAGTTTCTATTTTCTACCTGTGGGCGGGGTGCAAAGAAATAGGTTGAGAATCAAATTTAGCCATATTTCAAAAAGCTAGATATGATGATTGCATGATTATTTACCTTTACTCAAAAGGACTTTAATGCTGATACAGATAAATGGTATGAATTTAAATAAGATACCCCTGAAGTTTCTAATGGGGTAGATAGGAGGTAAATCCAATATGTGTAGTGTTAAGTGGCAGCAGTAAGTCCAGTCCTATCTAAGCATCATTATGTCTTTATGAAACTTTTCAGTCCAATCTCCTTTGCACAGGCTCTTGATTCCTTTCTTGTGACTGTCCACAGTTTGCTTTCCCAATAATTATATTAAATTAGATAAATTAGAGTCTAACCAAAACTAATTTTGCATAATATCCCAGCCCATTTGTGCAGAGTCTCTAAAAACCTCTAAGCTATTTCTCCAGGCAGTAGGGTAGCTAATTATTTACCCTCCCAGCAGCCTCCAAGGCACTTTCTGATCCTATGTTTAGAACAGAGAATGATTTCATTCGATTAGGAGAAAAAAAATGCCCACAGCTTTCCTAAGATAACATGAAAATTCCATCTATCCAAGGGATGAAGTAATTTACTCTCTGCAGATTCCTTTGGATCTTAAAATAATGTGCAGCGATGCATAGGCACATGGTCATTATGCCCCAGATTTCCTCATTTAGGAAATCAATTCTCATACATTAGGGATATGCAAATTCAATTATTCCTGAACTGCAGAATGATAATCATGCACTGAAATCTGCATTAGCATATCCACGTGGAGCAGGATCCTCCTTCCCCTGGGTTCTTTGCCACCTGTTGAATTAATTTGACCTCATCCCTTGACATCCATCAGGCTCTGCCTACAACAGGGGCAGACTGACTTAACCTGTTGTCAGAGGAAACTGCAAAGTTACAAAAGAGAGTCACATCTCAGCAGAACACGAGAGAAGAGACAAAAAACAAGAGCAAATGCTTAGCCAATCAGTCACCAGATATCCCTGAACAATGCACATTGGCAAACAAGGACCATTGAAATCTAATTAAGAATTTTCTCTTCTGGCCCACTGGGGAGCTGCACAATGACACAAGAACAGTGCTTAACTGGTATGGTGCTTGCTAAGCCAGCACTTGGGAATTAAATTCTTACTTATTGTTCTTCTTAAATATTTCTGAACCACAGGGAAATTCTGTTGTCAAGAGTCAAGAAAAGCAGAAATAAATTTCATTCTCAATCTTATTTTCATCTACACAGAGGAAAAACATCTGCGTTGTATTTATCACTCCCTCCCTCGCTCGGAATCTTCCAAAAGTTTGGAACACTTGTTATAAATGGAGAGCTATACAGACAGACAGATATGCCATTTTACATTTCTTTCTCCAAAGAATCGTCACATGATCTATTTTCCAGCATCTGCCTCAACTCATTTCAGTTATAAATTGTAACTGCCTAATATTTACTTCCAAATAGGGTGTCTCCTATGCTTTTCCCACAAAGCAAGGTTGCCCCTCAGTGCTTTTTTCCTAGCAATTCTGGCTTCAAGGTGCTTCCCTTTGACCAATGATGAACTCCCTACAAAGAGCTGCTTCTGAATTTAAAGCATTGGGTGGCAATAGGAACAGGAGGGACAAGCATCCCGAAAGAACTTCGGGAGAATCTCCATGAACTCGTATTTGTCCTCAGGTAACTCACAACCTCATTACACCCTCCTTCAGAAATCTGCTCAGGTGGCCTGTGACTCTGTGTGTCACAGTTATGCTCCATGGCTACTGACCGTAAACTTTGAAGTAAGAAACAGTTTCTTATTAATCTTTGTATGCCACCAGCCTAGCACATATAAAGTGCTCAATAAATGGGCACTATTTCTGGAATGAAAAAGCATTATAAGATTTATAAAGGCATTACACAAAGGCTAAACTGAATAAGGTCAGGGACAATCTATTTTCTTATCACAAAATGAAAATTCAGCTTCCTTAATTAATACTAACTACACATGCACACACTATACACACACACACACACACACACACACAATAGCATTATAATGTCTTCTGGAGTCAAAAAACAAATATAAATTTAATATCATCTACCTTTAACATACCAGAAGAGAATATTAAAATTTCATTTTGAGTAATATTAGTGAACATCTGAGAAAGGTTTCTGACTTCTAATTTGTCTCTGGGTTTTTGAATCTTATAACCACACTAGTCTTCCCATTTCTGTATGAAACTAATACTTTTTTTCTTTTGCTACCCACACCCCAACTTGATTTTCTTTTCTCTGTCCTTCTAATGCAGCTGTTGTTCTTCTGGCGCTGTAGCCTCCACTTCCATGGGGAGCTTCCTATTCACCATGCTATTTTTACTTTCCACCATGTCTTCAGGTCTGTGCAACCAGGTTTTCATACACTCCTTCAGAAATCTTCATTTTGAAGAATTCATTTATTATACAATTTCTGGGCACTTCTGTAAGGAGCATTTGTTGTTGTTTTCCCCCCAAATACACAAGTGAGCTTTTTCTGTCAGAGTTTTGTGTATATTGTTTTCTCCCTGAACAAAAGGCAGCCTGCACAAGAGGAAGAGATAAAAAGAGTTTATAAAATAGCTTTTGTTATCTAAAACAGGGAATAAGAGTTTATAGCAAATGAATAGATGTAAGAGCTGGTACTTTTCCAAGCCTCAATGTCATTATCTAATCCATGGAACTATGTTAGTATGTATACCATGGGGTATGCAGTGACATAGTTTCTGGCATATTCTATGTGTTCCTTGAGTGATCATCATTAAGTGCTCACTACGTGGTAAAATTCACCATGCAGGGGAATTAAAATCAGGTTAGATGGTTTGGGAGAGGTCCCAAAGAAGGCAACATAAACCAAATACTGAAGGACATTCTGAAAGTGGTGAGAGGAAGGCTTGTCTGGGGAACTGTATCAGAGAGTCCAGACAAGCTGGAAGAACCGGTGCCCCCAAGGACTGCCGGGAGGTAGGGTCAGGCTATAGAAAGCTTTGGATGCCAGTAGATTCTGACTTATAATGTACTTGTGACTTGGGAGGATGAAATGAGAAATGGAGGGCTTAATTCAGAGCTGATGTTTGACATTTGAAAAGATAACTGGTTTTTATTTTAAATGGTGTTTTCTAAATGGTAGATCTGAATCTAGATCATTGCAGTAGACCTTGGCTGGCTTTGTTGTTTTTTCCATGACATAGATTTAAAGGATTGTAATAGACAGTATAAATGGTATCCTGTGGCTAAGTTCAAATATTTTTGTGAAATTTGTTTCAGCATTTAAGTTAAAGGTGTCAGTAATTACACATTAACTGTTCATTTAGAGGTTAAATTTATTGATGTAAAACATAGTCACTGGAAAAGAAAGTGGATAGGAGAAACACAGGTACAATGATGGGGAGATGAGTGAGAAAGTGTTTACCATGTTGGAGTCTGAAAAAGTAGTTTTACTTTGTTTTGGTTTTAATTCAATTAGAGGAAACATTTTTACTTTTGCAAACAAGCATCAATTTTAAAGTGCCAGAATTTGCAATTCTATTACAACAACCAATATTCTCCAAGAAATGAAACTTCAGTGCACATATAACCTTAATGAACACTTTTCCCTTTTGATGTTTACCAAACCATTGTTTCTGTATACTAAAATACTTAGAAAATACAACACAGAACGTTGAAGCCCGGGATTTTAGTTCCTATCTTGCTGGCTGTGTGACCTTAAGCACCATATTCAACCTCTCTAGATTTCAACAAAGTGATTGAACAGTGTTTCTACTGTGGCAGGTTGTTCATGAATGAATTTTTTGTAAGATTTGGGATTTTGTGAGAAGTTTGTGTTATTAGCCTTTGACATCCATCAAGATAGGGAGTCCTTACTACTCAGCATGCAAAGAATAAATGTAACAATTATGTATCCTAATAAGGGCTCCAGGCAGAGTAACTAAATCCTCCAGTATTTACTTGCAATCTCTAAACTTGAACCCTCACAACTTGCATACTATATATTTTGTTATGTCTCTGACATCCCATTGGATAATAACTATTTTGAGAATGGAGACATCCCTATTTTTTGAATATTCATAGCAATATAGCAGCATATATCATAGTGGTGTTAAATTAATAGTAGATGCATATATAATTATACACTAAATAAACATCTAGCTCTAAACCTCTCCATAATGGAGGAGTTAGACTTTTAATGTCTATTAAAGGAATCTGAGAATAATTGAAGCATCTAAGATTTGAGGGGGTCACGAGGCCAGAGGATGGAATCACAATGATATGAACCCAGAATTACTTTCAGCATTTCCCCTAGAAATGTCTCATTAGTTATTTCTACCTGGTAATAGAAAAAGAATCTAAACCCCCGAAAAGAGCAGCAGCCCTTCTGCCCACCTGTGCCTATGCAAATACTCTCTTTAAGGAAAATTGTCCCTTTGGGGGCAGCTCTTTCCTGTCCATGTGTGACTATGCAAGTGTCCTTTATTCTTCTCTCCCTTTTTATAATAAACCCACCTATTTGGAGATACATCTATATTGATTATCTATCTATCTATCTGTCTACCTACCTACCTACCCACCTACAAACACACACACACACACACACACACACACACACACACACACATACATACATATACACATAAAACAAACTCCCAAAAGAGAGTTACAGTTAAATGACAGACATTGTGTACAGATGCTGGCAGTCTCAACATATTAAATATAAAAAGTCAAGTTCAAGACCTGCCAAGGAGGAGTAGCCTTTCTGTATATCCTAGAATTTTAGTCAGAGTGTGGAATATACTATAAGAGTAAAAGCAAACTGAAAATAGATAAGCCATTACCAAGAATGAAACCTGACATCAATTTAGTTCTTATTAAAATCTCTTAGCAGACTAACAAGTAAGAGAAGTTACTTCCTTAATACGATAAAAGGTATCTACAAAGGGGAAAAAGTGCTTGCAAACTTATTTAATGGTAAAATATCTAAAGATTTTCTTTTGATCTAGATAACAGAAAAATACATTCTCTCACTACTCTTATTCAATATTATAGTGGATGGAGGTCCTAGCAAATACTTTAAGGCAAAATATATACTGTGTATATGTATGTATTCACACATAGATACACATTATATATATACACTCACAAACTATACACACACACACACACACACACACTATACATGTGTGCATGAATGAATTGAAAAGAAAGAAAACTAATTTTTCACATGACTATATATTCAGAGATTTTTATATAAATATATTTAAATATGAATATATGAAAGTGCATTTAAGCAAGGTCATTGTGTTTGATCAATATAAATCATATATTTACATTAGCAATAAACAATCAGAAAAATATTAAAATTTTATAGTTTTATGGATATTAACATAATTTGTACAAATATTAAAATATTTTAATAACATCAAAAATTCTAAAATATGTATGAAACCACATAAGACTTCATATACACAAAGAAATCTTGAGAAAGAAGAACTTTGCTGGAGGCAGCACATTCTTTGCTGTCAAAGTGTACCAAAATGCAAATCAAAAATACAAAAAATAACCAGTGTTGGTGAGAATATGGTTTAGTCATTATGTAAAACAGTAATAAGTCCCCACAAAAAGACAAAAATAGAACATCAGTTTCACTTCTGAGTACTTATACACGGGAATTATAATGGTCCATACATGGAAACAACCTAAGTATCTATCAGTGGAGATCTAGAGAAAATGTGATTCATATAATAGAAAATGGGGAGATACTTCACAAATTAAAGGATGTTAAGTGTTCAATAAGTACATGTAAAACTAGTCAATTTCTTTAGTCAGGTTAAAGAAAAATTGCACTGAACAATTTTATTCGAGACTGTTGTAATAGGGGAGAAAGATTACTCAACTCTGCTGCAGCAAAGAGCTGGAGAGATTTTAAGCACTGAGAGTAAACTAGTGGAAAAGTACTGGAAGACTTTAGGATGAAGGTTGGCTAAGGTGATTAGATCCTCTGTTTTTGCCACAAGTGCTTATTCAAGTGAGATTTCTATCCTGTCATCCAGACTGGGAGACTGGGCCCTGATCTTTATTGATGATTACATTTCAAAGGTGTAGCTCCCAGATTCTGGGTTGTAAAACTGGAAACCCAGAAGAAGATTGGCATCTTTGAAAAATTCCCTTGAGGAGCAGAAATGCTCTAGGTTGTGAAGAGTTTATAGTCAGAAACCTGTGCAAACTTTAGTGAAGCTGAGATGAACTTTAAGGCCATCTTGATCAGTCATCAGGGAAATAAAATACAAAAATCATAGAAAGATGTTACTCATACTCCACTATAAGATTAGCATTTATTTTAATTAATAAACAAAGAGACTGGAAATGTAAAGTTTTGGTGAGTCTGTGAAGCAGCTGTAATGTTCCTAACTGTTGGCCAGACTGTAAAATGAAACAGGCATTTTGGGAAATATATTTGGAGGTATACACTAAAACTGAACATGAACATGAACTATGACCAGGTAATTCGACTCCTAGGTATAGTCTCAAGTTACATGCATACACCTGACTACAGAACAGCATATCAATGTTCACTGAGGTTTGTTCATAATGATTAACTACAACCCCTCAATGTGATAATGGCAGCATGGATAAATAAATGTTGGCATCTTCCTATGACAGTAATAAAAAATAAATTTCACAAACATAGTATTGAATGAAATAAAGCAAAACACAAGAGAACATACTGCATAACTGCATTTGTATGAATTTTGCAGTCAGAACTAAGTTATGGAGCTAGGATCAGGAAAGTGCTTGCTTTAATGAGGATGAGGGGGCCGAAGAGGAGCCGGCCTGAGGGGTCTCTGGGGATCCTTTTATTCTTGGTCTGATGCATATTTATAACCAGTAGGAGTGTTTACAATTTGTAAAAATTTGTCTTCACAAATTGTGCACTTTTCTGTATGTATGTGATACCTCAAAAATGAAGCTAGAGAAGTAGAACTCCAAAAGATCAGCAGAAGTTGCTGAGTCTTAAAGAATTCTTATTCCCATATTGGAAAAAAATACATGTAGGCTAAAAGTAGGGAGGCCTGTTGTTAACTAGGGACATTCTGGACCCAAATTTTATGTGAAAACAGCCAAAGGCTGTCAGCTTATTTTTATCACAGGCAGGCAGGACTTTTGTGCATAAAAAGTACAGTTCTTAAATAATCATCACATTTCCTTGTTTTACAAATGTGATGCCATCAATCCGACAGGGAAGGCGATGACAGCAGTCATTTTTGTTGTCACTGTTGTAGTTTGATCGTAGGCATTCTAAAATTAGAGGCAAAATAGTTTGATGGAGTTGGAATTTATTGAATCCTCCCACTTTGTTCATTTCAAGCCTAAACATTACTATGGTTATTGAGTACTTCCTAATTTTCCTTACAAATGCCCTTGCAAAGCAACACTGGAAACATTTCCTACCATCTACAAAGAAAGAATATTGGCTTGGAGTCAGGCAATTTTGGGTTTTCTTCCTTTCTTTTTTCTTGTCGCTCTTTCTTTTTACTGTACTATTTTTTATTAAGTTGGCAGTTTACAACACTGTATGATTTAGGAGTACAGGTACACACCTCTTCAGATGTACGTTATCAACACCCACCACCAACATCCATAATCCTCCATCGTAGCCCTTTGAGGCCCCTCCCTCTTTTGTTCCCTACTATCTTACTGTTGCTATACGATCTTTAGTAAGTAATAATAACATTCTGAACAACGGTTTTCCAATAACATGTGGCTAAAGCTACATCTATTCAAGTTTAATATGTTTTAAAATAATATAACATTTTAACATTCCTGGATACAACCCCATCTAATCCTCAGAAGTGACAGTGTGGTTGGGGAAAACAAGAAGATGAGAGGATTATTTTTTAAAAATCTCTTAAAATGCAAGCCGGAAGTCTTATCTCTTAAAATGCAAGCCGGAAGTCTTTTGTGTGTCTTTCCAATACTTCAATTAGTATTTATAACCTAAATGAAGCTAAATTCTTAAGATCTGAGGTAACAGTCCCCACTGGTCACTACCTCCCTTCACCTTGCCTTGATTACATTTACATAGAAGAGGACGTCCTGTTATAGTTGGTGAACACATTTATTTATAGTACTCTACTCATTCAAGTTTGAATTCTGATGATTACTTGTGTGCACAAATTTACCAGGAACCCAATTATCACCTGTAATTTGTCTATTTCATTCAGCCCACATCTGCACTGACCAGGAACTCTGATGGGAACTTTGACATGTACTGTAACAAAGGCATCTCCATTTTAAAAAAAAGGGGGGGTTTCTATGTTTCCTGCCTCACTTGTTAAGAGGTAAAGCTGAGTGGCCAGGGGAAACTGAGGACACAGGGGAGACACAGGAAGGGGAGATACTTGGAGAGAGACAAAGAGAGCCACATGGAGAAGAGGGGCCTGCTTATTCTCAGCTTTGGACCTGCACCAGGAACTTGGGGGACATGAAAGAGACATGTGGAGTGGAGACATGTAGAAACACTGGAAAGAGACATGTGGGTGAGGGACAATGGGGAGCTGACAGTGGCACCCTTTATCTTGATTTGGACTTTAATTCTGACCCTTTCATTCTGAACTTCCCTGACCCTCTATTGTCTCTTTCTTATGGTTCTTCGCCAGAGGCAGCTTAGACACATCATCAGTTTTTGGTTTGTTTGTGTTTTGTTTTAAAGATTTATTTATTTATACATACAAGCTGGGCCCCAGGCCAGAGGCGTGGGGCGGCGAGAGGGTTCACCAGAGACAGAGCGGGGAGCAGAATAGGTAGATCAGAAATACACTGCTGAGGGGAGCAGCGGGCGAGGCAGGAGAGGTCTGCCACACCATGTGGGATTCTCCCCAGCCGGGTGTCAAACTCGCATCGCGATGCTGCCAACAGCTCCACAGCGCAGTGCTCAACCGCTGCGCCACCAGGGAGGCCCTCATCAGTTTTTGGGACTCAGCATCCTTGTTTTGTAATTTGTGCAATTTTTCTTTGGCATGACTAAATAAGTTGACTACTTTCACCCGTATTTATTGAACACTTAGACATCCTATAATATGTGGAGTATCTTAAAAAAGTCTTTAAGAATTTTTCCCATTTTTCTATAATAGTTTTTGCTTTTATGGTAATGATTTGTAGTTGTTCTATTATACATGGATTTGCATCCTTTGTCTGATATCTGAATTTCCTCCATTGCATTATGAATAATCCCTTTCGAAAATCAATTACAGTTATTGCCTTTGATTTTTAGGTGTCTCTGAATAGGAATGGGCAGCCGCCAAACATGAAAGAACATAGAGGCTTTGGCCCTAGCCTACAACAGGCCTGGGGTTAGTCTTTGATGTTCTTTCAGCTAATTTTTAGTCTACCATTTTCCATATATCATAAGATAATTCGCATTTTTGTAGTCTGGTTTGTCATAAAGTCTCCACTCAGCAGCCTGGACCTTGATCAACTGTATCATTCTTGACTTACATGTCTAAGTCTTAGAAGAGTAACTCAGAGCAAAGCTCTACCTGCTAGAGGAATCACCTGTTTATTGTAGGAAAAGTATTTGTTCTTCATCAAAGTCAGGGTGCTCAAGAGACATTAAAACATACTTAATTTGGATCAAGAAGATGTGGTACATATACACAATGGAATACTATTCAGCATTCAAAGAAGATAAACACATGCAATTTGCAGCGATATGGATGGAATTAGAGGGGATCATTCAGTGTAATAAGCCAGAAAGAAAGAGAAAAATATTGAATGGTTTCACTTATAACAGGACTATAAGGAAACTAAATAGGAGAGAGACAATCAGCAGGGGGGTAAGGGGGGAGGCGGGGGAGGGAAGGAAAAGTGCGCAAAATGGAATAGAAAAGAACACAAGGGAACATGGAGATGGATCATGGGTGAATTGGTGGTGGGCTACCCAAGGGGAATACAAAGTGTAAAAGACATAAATAACAAAAATATCTATTAAAAATAAAATACTTACTTTGGGCCTCCCTAGTGGCACAGCAGTTGAGTGCTGCGCTGTGGAGCTGTCGGCAGCGCGTGATGCGAGTTCGATGCCCAGCCAGGGAGAATCACACATGGTGCGGCAGACCTCTCCTGCCTCGCCCACTTCTCCCCTCAGCAGTGTATTTCTGATCTGCCCGCTCTGCTCCCCACTGTCTCTGGTGAACCCTCTCGCCACCCCACACCTCTGGCCTGTACGCCAGTTTGTATGTATACATAAATGAATCTTTAAAAAAAATTTTAAAAAAATAAAATAAAATAAAAAATAAAACATACTTACTTTAGTGCATGGAGCCAAATTCAATTAATATTCCATACACACACACACACACGCACACACACACACATCACACACCATGAATTACAAATGAAGATCTTTTATCTTAAATTTTAAATCTGGGTGCAAATGACTATAAAAAAGAATTAGTCATTACACGAGAGAAAAACACAAATTGCCTTTTAAAATGAAAAATTATTCAATTAATAATTAAAAGGCATCAAATAGAAACTGAACTGTTATGATTTCTCACCTATTATACCAAAGTGGCAAAAATACAAAAGATTTACAAACCCAACTCATTTTGTGGGTGAAACTATGGGGAAAATATATAGAGATACATTATTGATACATTTAAAAAAAACGGAAAAAAACCCATGGAAGGGATATTGGCAAAGTCTGACAAAACTACATATGCATGTTTACTTTTTGACAGTCATCCCACTTCTGGAAATTCTACATTGAGGTTTTTTACCTCCACACTGAAAAGAACAACATATGAACATTTATTTACAGTAACAGTGAAATATTTGAAATGTAAAAAAAAAACCCCTATTCATACTAGAATGGTTGGATTAACCATGGTATATATACAATATACATAGTAAAGAAATTTGCAGTCATATAAAAGAATAAGATTTCTACAATTTGAAATGGTCTCATATATATACAGTATTTTTTTTAAAGATTTATTTATTTATACATACAAGCTGGGGTACAGGCCAGAGGCATGGGGTGGCGAGAGTGTTCACCAGAGACAGAGTGGGGAGCAGAACAGGCAGATCAGAAATACACTGCTGAGGGGAACAGCAGGCGAGGCAGGAGAGGTCTGCCGCACCATGTGGGATTCTCCCCAGCTGGGCGTCGAACTCGCATGGCGTGCTGCCGACAGCTCCACAGCGCAGCCCTCAACCCCTGCGCCACCAGGGAGGCCCTATATACAGTATGTTTTTAAGTGAAAAACCAAGGCACAAAAGAATATATATACTATACTAGATCTTGGGTAAGAAAGGTGACATTAGAAAAAATATAAATTCAAAATATAAATGATTATATATGGAATAATATATCCAAAATGCAGAATATATGCAAATGTTTGTGTCTTACTTTTGTAAGAAAGATAAACCAAAATATAATGAGAACAGGTATCTAAGGAGCATATGAAAATAGAGTTGTAAAGCCAAGTCAGGAATGAAACTACTATGAGTTTAGTTTGAAATACAATTTAATTTTTGAATCACGTAAATGTCTTACATGATTCAAAAATAAAATTAATTGCAAAATATAAAAGAAAACTAGAATTTAATACAAACAGGAACAAATGAAACTAGTATATATCACACTGACCAAATAATCACAGAAGGTGAAAAAGAATTATTTTTCATACCTTGAACACAGTACCTTGACTGTAGAGTTGTGAAACTATATATTCTAAGAACAACAACAATACAAAACCTACATACAAAGAAATCTTGAACTTGAATTAGATTTGTTGTTAGTAACAGTATTGATATTTTCTGAAATTGCTTGAAAGAGCAAATAAATAAATAATTGTTTTGTTGAGAATCTGGTTTTTATTGAGAGAAGGGAGTTACAAGTACAGAATGGGGGAAAGCCAAGAAAACTGGTAGTGTTGGAATTGAATTAAAGGCACTATTAATATTATTACCTACAAAATATTTTCCCACTCTATACTTTGAAAGCCTAGAATAGAGATTTATAAGGTTTTTGTTTTTTTCTACAAAAGGAGACAGTAAATACTACAGGCTTTGAGGGTAATGAATGACCTCTACTGCATATTATGCTTTTAAAAAACTATCTCTTGTATACTTGATTTTATTTTGCAAACAATTTTTTTTAATTAAGTCATTCTTAGTGCACAGACTGTACAATAGGCCATAGGCAGGATATGGTCCATAAGCGACCCTTTGCCAATTCCTGTGCTCACAAAGATACTACAGCAACAATGAGGATAATTACCTAGCTCCCAGATCTTGGTTCCTAAAATCAATTCTGATGTAAAGAGATTCAGGGTTCTTAGGAGAAGCAAATAGCTACAGGTTTAGAACTGGGAAAGTACAGGGTAATCCAAGGGCATCTTATGCCAGCAAGCTAGCAAAAATAACCAACATATAGGAGAGAGAAGACAATGCCTCCACTGCTGAATTTAGTACAATCTGAGCATAGCAATGGGTTCTCTCACTTTGGAGGGGAAATCAGAAGGATCTATGTATGTATTCTTCTACCAAAGAAGGAATAACAGAACTATAAAATCACTATTTTGCTGCTTGAATGTGATTGCTAATTCAGGCTGTAATCAAGCCATAGACCACAAGTGGGTTAAGGTTGTTGAGGAGTAGGATAGTCAAATAATCTTAAAGTAATCATACAGATAGCTTATCGACTCCAAAAGATACTATGAACTATTATGGAGCAAGGTGAGGAAAATAGTATGAACTACGTGATCATCTGAGCATGAGTAATAATACAACGAACAGAATCCCCATTGCCTCCTGACGGGCTGCAAGGAGAAGTACCCATCATCACCAATGTGATATTCTTGCAACAAACATTTGACCTGAATCTATTCAGGAGGGAACCAAGAGCCAAGTGCAAAATATGGGCATATTCTAATATAAGATAACTGATTCAAACACTTCAAAACACAATGTCACAACATCAGCAATCTGAAATATCAAAAGAACTGTACCAGGTTCATGGAGACTGTATCAGGAGACTTGAAAATCAATTGCAAGGGTGACATTTGCCTGCATTTGTCATAGACAGCAATCACAACTGCAAAGAACATTTTTCTAAAAGACAAAGAAATGTGAGCATGGACGATAGAGAAAGTAATGTTACTTCATATGTGGAGCATGGCAATGTTATTATGGCTGTGCAGGAGAGTGATTTAGTCCATAGGAGGACTAATTCATTTAGAGGTGATGTGTCGTGATGTGTTCAACTTATAGTCAAATGGTTCAGCAATATTTATAAATATTAATATTTATTGAAAGAGAAAGAGAAAGTATCATTAATGACACTGGATAAAAGAAATCTGCAATGTTTTTATGCTTTTCTTTCAACTTTCCCACAGGTTTTTAAATTTCTAAATAAAAATTTGGTAGCTAAAAAAAAGTATGGTTTTTTAGTCCGCTTACAGAATAAAATAAGTTATATGTTCAAGGATATCTACAGGACTGGTTTCAGCTAAAAAAGAAAAAGAAAATTTTAGAAACCTAATGTAACTTTCAAAAGGAAAGTAGTTGAATAAATTATGTCACCATTTGATGAGGTATATAGTCATCAAATGATGATATTATGGACACATATAATAAATTTATGCATGTATATATATATACACATATAAACATATCATATATTTTGATTCACATATAATTTTAAAATATTAAGTATATTTACTTATATTTAATATTATAGATGAGGAAAAAAAGAAAGGTGCAGAAGAGTATGAATTGCTGCTTATTCCTGCTAGGACAGACAATACCTGGAGATACAGGCAAGAATGCACTGGTAATGAATTCCCCTGGAGAACGAAAAGGGGTCAAGGAAAGGATTTTAATTTTCACAATACTCACTTCATTTCTATTATAATTTGTTTGCCCTGAGCATGTAAGTATGCCTCCTAAAAAGAACAAAATCTTATTGCACTATATAAAATTCTTTAAATAGTACCAAAGTCATATCTGTTATTTACTAATGTCTTTTGCATTCCAGATGTATTAGGTGAATCTGTGTGTTTGGTTAAGCTGTGTAGGGTCAGATCATAGCTCCATGAACACATTCAATGCTAGATTCTGAATGGTCCCCAAATCAGAAGGGACATGATAATTTTCAACATCACCAATTATTTTAAACTGTAAATCAATGCACAAGGCACATTTCTCATTTCCTTGGAGCCTTGGAATGACCCAGTAGGTCAGGGCAGCTAATACGTCCTCCACTGTTTTAAAATCGGTAGCATGGATCTGGATTGATTAGGGAACATATGCAAGACTGTGTTTGTGATGGTGATATCAACTTTCTCCACAATGTTCTTGGCTCTCCTAATCCCTGGTAAGTATCAGCAAATTAGAATATTAGAGATATTTTCATCATAGAAGTCTGAGTCCAGGAAAGACAGGAGAGCTGTATTTCCTACAGTGATTTAAAGCGGATAATGTGTAACTTGAGAGCTGTATTTTTCATTTGCTTAGACATTCACAGTTGTGTACTATGAGGAAACAACTAGCTTCCAACATTTACAGGGGACTAAAGGAGTATCTCAGGAATATCTAGGCCAACTAAGTTCCATATCATCATCATGACCTTCTCTCTATGCAATTTACATTAGAAGTTAAACAGCACAAGAATTGTAAAACATCACAGATTTGGGGATACCATTTGTTCATTTTTTGATAAAGTCCACTGGGCTAGAAAAGTTTAGGTAAACAAAGTAAGATGGTTGCAATAATTTATACTATGAACATGATTCACTAGCATTCGTTAAACCAAAGGCAACTAAGCAGCCCTGAGCAAGAACTGCTAGGATGTAATCAATATGTTACCTCTGACATTTACAAACATCCTTCAGAATCAAAACACTATTTTAGAACCTTTTAATGTCATTTTATGAAGTTGGCTTGCCCTTTAAATGTCTTTTCATTCCTTCTGAGAATTAAATCAGTTTCAGGAAGGACCCCCTTTTTGATTATTTGTGCAGCAGTTGGGGGTAAGAAACTTAAAAAAGAAGGCTCTTAACCTGCTTGTAATAGTCTCCTGTCATTGTGAGTGCCAGCCTTTCAACTCCTCTGTTTCCCTTCTCTTAATGATTCATGAAAGGTAGTGACAGCTCTTTTCTCTGATGGAAGTCCTAGTAGAGAATCAAACAATATTCACGAATGTGCTCACAGAGGCAGTCTTCCTCAAAAAACAGGCTGCAGATACGAGGATCTAGCTGGTGAACACAAGCAGGTACGAGGTCTTGCATAGGTGTCAGTGTGACTAGCCAGAAGCCAGAAATGAGTGGGACAAAGGCCGGAGATGCCACCCACTGTGAGACAAACACAGGCCCCGGCAGAATTAGATGTGTCTAGATAGGCCCCATGCCTCAGGTCAGTGCATACATGAGGCTCTGCCTGCCTGGTTCTAGAACTCTCTCTATCCCAGAGAGTCCCCAAAGGAGATGACGCATGACAGACTCCTGAGAATGAAGCCAAATATGGCAAGACAAAGTATTGGCAGATTTAACATAATAAAACGGGGTATTGTGTATGCATGGAGAGGTTCAAAATAAAGTCCACAATACTCTTTTTACTCTTTCTTAAACATACATCTAGCACTGGGCCCTAGAGCATAGAAATCTGGGAAGAATACATGAATAGGAAGAGGATGGTCTAGGCAGGAAAAATAATAAAGAAGCCAAATTTATACCAAACTTAATAACTTGAACACCAGACTATAGCCTGAGATTCTCACATCAGAGTCCTCAGCAACTAAATAAAGGCCGTACCTTTAGGGTTTAGGTTTTCTACTTAGATGTATTACACCAACAGCCTCTCTTTGGAAGGCGTGGTTATGTGAAGCACAAATAGTGAGCATACAAGAAGTGAATCAGCTACTGCTGGGACGGACAGATCTTTGCTCAGTAAAAATGTCTAGTACCCTTTAACTAAGAAAATTTTCCCAGGAATAACCCAAACTATAACCTGTCTTTATATGCATCTGTCCTTCCTAAGTTAACAATAATGAAGGCAAATCCTTAATTGGAATCTAGCCTGGGACTCAGCATCACCCATAACAATTCCTGCAGCTGTTCCACTGGATCATGATACATATCCCAGTATCAGAACCTAGTAGGACCATACCCTTTAGCTCTTTAGCAGTAGCTGTGTCAATTCATTAAGCTGCCATTTGCTTCCCTATGTTTGCCTAGATTTTAAGCGAGATGTTGTTAAAAAGCCTTTGTTTCTATACTTATGTTATATATAAGGAAATTAAAACGCTCAAAGACAAAATGATTTGCCCAAATTTCCAAGGTTTAGCTAGACAAGATGAGGGTGAAGTATTATAAATTTCATAATTCTTTACCAGTCATCCAAGGTGAGGCAACATAATTTTAGTGAGTTAACACAATGCAAGTTTCTTGAATTTCAACTGCCAACAAGTACAGATATATTCAGAATGTCTCCTGCAATAAGGGCTTCATTTAAAAAATGGCAAGAATAGGGAGAAACCTATCCATTACTTTGAGATCACTAATATTAGAGATCTTGCTTTGTTCCTATGATTTCTTTTTTATGAGTTCCTTTTGATTCCATATGGTTTGCTTTAATAAAACTGCCACCTTGCCATGTGAAATTTTCTCAACTGACCTCAGAATTCTGACCAAAAAGATGAAACAGAAGGGTACTATATTTAAAATAAGAAGTGAGTTTAAGTCTAGATTCCGAGGCTCTCTGTCTGTATGATCAGACAGGTCACATAAGTCAGATTCCATTTCATCACTTAAAATAAGAACAATTGTTTGAGATGGTGGGCCCAGAACATGCACATGTACCCATTACATGGGATATTCAAGTAGAGAAAGTATATACTTACTGTAATGCTAGAAAGCAGGAGAGAGGCTATCAGTGGACCAGGAAAATCAGAAGAAAATCTAAGGGGAAAAAATATTGATAGGAAAAATGGAGAGAGAAAACCACAACTTAAAGCATTACAAATAATAGACATCTTTTTAAAATACAGCCACCAAGAAGCTTCCAACACAATCAATTTATGGAGAGGTGGGAATATGCTCTGGGCTAATCATCATAATAATAAATTAACTGCTCGGCCAGAAAAGCTGAGTACTCCTGTCCCCTCCCACTCCATGTTTAAAGAGCACATCCAACAAGCAGCAGTTTATAATGCCACGGTGAACTTTTCTCTAAGTAAAGCAGGCAATCTTTACAGCTCTGGAGCCTCTGAGAGAAACAAGACAAGATGGAGGCAATTTTAAATGTACACATCAAGAAATCAGGAGAAAGAAAAAGACAAGGTAGCTCCTCTCAGAGACAAAAGCACTAATGTTCCCTACCAACAGGGTAAGAGCCCCTTTTTGGGTTACTGTCAAAATCCCAGTCAAACTATCTGTTCTCTAGCCAGGCATGCCATAGGAAGCTGCTTTTTGAAATACCCCATGGCATACACAGAACTCAAAATCAATCCTCCCATCTGAAGAAGATTATTGAAGAAGGAGATGGACATAGTTCCAGAGAAAGACCCAGCTTCCTAGGTACACTAATCACTCTGTCTTTATTAAGGTGCCCACAAAGTTGAACATGAGGCAAGAATCGCTTTTTGTGGGACATGTTGACAGGAGGCAGGAGTGAAGAATAGCAAGAGTGAAGCAGGAGTGGGAAATGCCAGTATAGAATGCTTAGCTGTAAGCAACCAAGAATCCATTCTCCAGGGACCCTCTTAGGAACCCTATAGAAGGTAACACATAATTGTCACCCAAAAAACAGGTGATGGAATCATTTATCAATAACTCTCCCACTCTGACAATGGGTAGGGGTCTCTTGGCAGCATTGCCCAAATCCATGTTTCCATGCTGTCTTGCATGGACTAAATTAACCCCAACAGGTTTTAAAAAATTCTAGGCAAACTATGGTCAGAAGTGGCAGGTAAGTGAGGTAGGTCACAGCCGTGTGAGGGACAGGTCTACAGAAACAGCAGCTAAATTCTAGTGAGGTATGGTACACAAAAATCTGTAAAATTCATTTATAAAATGAGACCAACAGTTAAGGATGTTGAAATACATAAAGAAAATGTATAGCACAATAAATAAAATTCAAAATGGACAAAAGGAAAATTTGATCCCAGATAAATTAGATCTATCTTTTAAATTGTTCTAGTAAGTATCGTTAGATAGAAGGAGTGTTGTTTCATTCAAATGCAAGTATAAGTCGAAGGAATATATGCACTCTTATATTCATTGCAGCTCTATTAATAATAGCCAAGTTATGGAAACAACCTAAGTGCCCAAGAACAGATGAGTGGAATAGGAAGATACATATACACAATGGGATACTACTCAGTGTATATATATGTTTTTATAAATATATAAATATATACTTACATATGTATAAAGTTGAACTCTTACAATTTGCAACAACATGGATGGGACTGGAAGGGATTGTGTTAAGTGAAATGAGTGCAACAGATTTTGTATTTTGATTTTTTAACATGCCACTTTACTCAGACCAGATGATTTTATTGGTAAGTTCAGTCAAATGTTAATTTCTAATAGTTTTCTTAATGGAGTCTTTAGGGTTCTCTTTTTATATTATCATGTCATCTGCAACTAGTAATAGTTTTACTTATTCTTTCCCAATTTGGATTCCTTTTATATCTTTCTCTTGCCTAATTTCTGTATCTTAGATTTTCAATACTGTGTTGAATAACAGTGGTAAATGGATATCCTTGCTTGTACCAGCTCTTAGAGAAAAAGCTTTCAGTTTTCCATCACTGTGTATAATTTTAACTATGGGTTTGTCATAGATAACCTTTATTATGTTGAGGTATATTCCTTCTATCCCCATTTACCTAAGATTTTTTACTATAAATGGATACTGAATGTCATCAATTGCCTTCTGTACATATATTGATATAATCATATAATCTTTATCTCTCCTTTTGTTTATATGATGAATTACATTGGTCAATTTGCATATGTTGCATCATCATTGAATCCCTGGGATAAATACTTCTTGGTCATAATGTATGAGCCTTTTAATATATTATTGAACTCTCTATATTAAGATTTTGTTGAGGACTTTTGTATCTGTGGTCATCGTGGATATTGGTCTGTAATTACCTCTTAGTGATGACCTTTTCTGCTTTTGGCATCAGAGTAATGTTAGCTTCATAAAATGTTTTTAGAAGTATTCCTTTTTTGGAAGAGTTTGAGAAGGCTAGGAGTTAGCTCATCTTTGAAGGTTTGGTAGAACTTACTAACGAAATCATCTGTTCCTAATTTTTGAGAGACTTCTGATTATTAATTCAGTTTCCTTGCTTGTAATTGATATGTTCATATTCTCTATTTCTTCATGATTCAGTCTCAGAAGGTAGTATGTATCTAAGAATTTGTTCATTTCTTCCAGACTTTCTAATTTGTTGGTGTTCCAGTGTTCATTGCAGACTCTTACCATCCTCTGAGTTTCTGAGATATCTACTGTGACCTCTCCTCTTTCATTTCTGATTCTTTGTTAGAGTTTTCTTCCTTTTTGCTTAGTGTGTCTACAAAGAGGTTTGTCGCTTTTGTTTATAGCTTCAAAGAAACATCTTTTGGTCTCGTTGATCTTCAGAACTCTCATTTTAATTCCTAACTCTAATTTTAATATTTCCTTCCTTCTAGTAGATTTTTGTTTCATTTATTCTCTTTCTAGCCTTAGGGTATAAGGATAGATTGCTTAAACATTTAAAATTCTAATGGAAACCACCAAAAGAATTTTAACAAAGAAAACGGTTAAAAGCTACTTATCTCTAGAGTATGGGGCTGAGTTTGGGGGAGAAGGGAGGGAAATTGATATTTTCATACTGCAGTCTAGAAACCTATCTACATCTAGTTTATTTCCATGTTCAGACATAATTTAAAAAAAAATACTGTGACAGAGACTCAAAACCTTATGGTTTTCCATCTGCAAGTAAAGTTTCTGGGCCTCCGTCATGTAATCACTGTGATTAATAACAACCTAACTGGTGCTCAGGATTTAGAAGAATAAATAACCTTGTCATTTCCAAACCCCAAGCTGTGGCTTCATTTTATATAGCCATGTTAATTCCACTTGTAATCCTCATGAAGTGCAGGGACTTCTGTTATTTCTTATCTTTAAGCCTCTTTTATCTCTACCGAACTAAAAAGGATCATTTTTTAAAAGAGTTGGTGGTGGTAGGGAGAAAAAAAAAAACAATAAAAAATGTCTAGGGTGTTGGAAGATGAAAAAGAATAACAATGATTAGGCTAAAATAATTAGATATTTATTCTTCCCTGCATAACTCAAAGGGATCAACATTTCTCTTGTGAGAACAAGAATTTCATATATCTCTAAATTACTTTAAGAAAGCCTTGTTTTCAGTGAAAGTAAGTCAGATCTTAAAATATTCAATAATGTATCAAATCAAAAAATATATGAATTCAACTTCTTTCTCACATAGAAGACCCTGTTTTTACATGATCTGTTTCACATCCTATGAAAGGTAATATATAAAACCCTATTCAAATAAGGTAGGGAGAATAGAAGACAGTTCCCAAGCATGTATAATAAGCCAACTGCAGAATCCAATATGCCTTGAATCTCCATGCTACATGTAAGGCAGAAGGAGGTTAGCAGCCCCTTTCAATACTATATAAGTGGGTGCTGGCTTTTGTCACTGGGTGGAGGGAGGGGGAGAGATGGGGAGGGAGGAGGGTAGCCTACCTATGTCTCACCATTAGACAGTATTTTTCAAATTGTCTTTTTGTTATTGTTTCTGAGTAAACCTAGTTTGCTGGTGAAATGACCAGATTTTTTTGTTAGTTTTTTTGAGGTCAACAGTCCTGGGGAGAATTCAGAGAATGTTGAAATGAATTGGTGGTGTCTGAACTGAAGTAGAATCTTGTTGGTTCTGCTGATTAGGTGTGTCTGGATATTTCCAAAATCCAATTCCTTACTGGCAGTAAAGTAGAAGGGAATTTGATGAATGTGTTAATCAAATCTTGATTTTTCTCAATTAATAAAAAACATCCAGTTCCTGAATTTTATAAACTCCTACTCCCTGAAGCTACCAGAATTTAGGAATAAATGTACCTCCTGGAAAGGGAGGGAGCAAGAAGATGTGGTACAAGAAAATGTGGTGCTGAGTATGTATCTGGCAACCATTCGCCACTTTGGTCTTTGAAAAATTGGAACTAAATTCATGATGGTCTTCCCTTATACCCTTCCCTAATTCTTGTACATCCCACACATGTCCTCAACACACACACACACACACACACACACACACACACACACACACACACACACTGTGAATTGTCCATACATCTGAACTGTTTATCTTCAATTTTCAAACTCTGAAATACAAAATACTCTAACTTGACAAAGTTAGAAATGTGCTTGTATTGTACCTATATTGTACTTGCCTTACCCTACTAAATAATTAATCCTTTCTTGATAAACGTACATTACAGAACGGCAGTGTGATATAGGCAGTCACCAGTGATCTAGTTTTGTTGTGGCTATTATATAATACCACCTAAAATTGATGATTGTCAGTTCATACCATTTTTAATTTTATAGAGTTCAGTGGCCTTAAGCACCTTCACATTATTTTGTACTTATGTATGTGTGTGTACAGAGAAAGACAGACGTAAAGATAGAAAGGTAGACACTGAGAAATATACATTGATCCAAGGCAGAAAATTACTGTCAAAATCAGAAGCCTTAGAAAGAGAGCAGAATCAGATAGATTGTATTTTGATTCCCAGTCCCTTGTCTGCCTTGTTGTATGTTCTTGGGCCAGTCTATAACTTTCTAAACAGTGCTTTTCTTTGTCTATAAAATAATTCATAACACCTATTATATGGGTTATTATTAAGATCAAATATATGTAAAGTATTTAATACTAAATACTAAATACTAAATACTAAATGAAGTCAAGCACTTCAGACATTATAAAATCTAATCATTGCTACTGTTGCCACTGAGTATATAATTCTCTTTTTTTAGTTGAACACATAATCAAAAAACTTTACGCTCTCTTCTTGACTTATGCAACAACCACATCAAAAAAAAAAAAATCACAGCTTACTAAGAGGAAGCCAGAGTATTGGTAAACTCCTCTCAAAAAAATTGATCCTGAAAATCAAATCCTGCCAACTCTGCATCAGAATTCCTGTGAACCGTGCTTCCCAAGAGTGGACTCACCCACCAAGAGGGTGAAGATTCAGAGCAAGTTGTCAGATGGCAAGATGAAAGCCTCACACAGAATAGTAAGAGCAGCGGCTGGCATCGTGAATGCAGGCTTCCTTTTGTAGCTTAAGTTGCAGGGAGGCTGACTCCTCTGCATACCCCTAAACATTCCATAACTGTCTGAGGAAAGGGGAAGTTAAGACCTGAGAGATTCAACTATTTTCAAATAATGCATGTTCTTCCACAGTAACTAAGAGAAGGGGAAGGGGAGGAAAATGAAATTAGTGACTGTAGTCCCTGGTCTCCAAATCTGGAAATTAGATTCATGTGATTACCATCTATAATTTTATTGTTCCATAGAGTTGCCACTAGCCACACATAGCTATTTGCAATTATATTGAAATTAATTAGTATTAAATTTAAAAATTGATACCATAGTCATACTAGCCTATTTAAATTTTCAAGAGCCACATGTGTCTTCCGGCTACTATATCACACAGCACAGCAAAAGTAGAGGAACATTTCCATCATTGCAGAAAGTTCTGTTGGACATTGCTGACCCATAGGGAAGAGAATAAAAGTAAGTCTATGAGCTATATCTAGATATACACATCATATTGTCTTTTTCTGTAAGAATGTTGGTACTTACGTGGTCTGGAAATGATGGGAAGCCCATAAGAGATCCAATTTTAACCCTTGTAAAACTAGCCTCTCCTGACAAAATTTGCATTCCTTAGTCAAACTCCACAAGGAGAGCTGTGAGCTTAGAGGTAAATGATTCATGAGCTATTGTGTTTGCAAAGGAGTGCCTTCCAGTGGATTCTTTGACATGCAGGTGCCCTCTGGAGTCATTCTGACACCCCCCTTTCTGAGGATGACATTTCCACTATGCTTTCCAGGAAGGTGAAGTCTTCCTGAGTTTCTATCCTTTTGGTTGAAGGCACACAGAGCTCTCCTCAGTGCTATTTTTAATGTTGACTTCCTGCCTCTGGACAATCTCTCCCCAATCAAATTTATATTAAAATATTAATATTAAGGACCTACTCTTAATTTTTCTGAAGGCTAGAAGAAGGATTCAGGGTTTTACCAAATAATCTATCAGCAGGGTGGACACCTCAAATACCCCTGGGTTAGCAAATAAAAATGTGGGATTGAGTCAGAGGATTTTAATCAAACAAATCCAGAAGCTTTCCTAAATACATTCTACAAGAAAACTGAATTGGACTCCAAAAAAATCAATGTCAAGGGAAAACTGGGGCAACTGCTGTAGTTAAAGGCACACAATATACATAAGTAGATGAAATATTTATATTTTAATTGAAAGTTGTTTTAAAGATCAAACAAATATAGCTATAGAAGACATTTCACAACAATGGAAAAGTATTGACTGTGAAACGGACTATTAAGTGATGGTATGGGCATTAAACATAATATTCTCAGAAGTGAGAATGTCATTAGGGTAATGAAGGAGATGGTTCTTATTCTTATCATGTAAGCAGAATGAAATATTGAGGGAGAGGTCTGATATTTTTTAAAAAGGCATAAATATAGAGAGAATTAAGGCAAATACATCAAAATTATTAGCTAATTAACATCATATACACATGATCATTATCTTATTTTGCAATTTTCATCTATGTTTGAAAATATTCAATAATATAAAACTTTGGTTTTAGAAAGAATAAAAATGAGCTTCAGAAGTGCCAACATCTAAAAAACCAAATGTCCAAAGAGGATCAAAGTCCAGAGAGATGGAGTATATAGAGTATTAAATGCTTTAGCCTGAGCCCAGAAATAACCCAAATTCAATTGCAATATTCTATCTAAAATTTGGTGAGTGTTACCATGTACCAAGTTCCAAGCTAGGCACTTTATGTGCAATATATAATGTAACCTTTACAGTGTCCATAAAACAAGAATCATTAGCCTTATTTTGCTTTTATAAAAACTGAGTCTGATAGAATTTTGAATCAGTTGATAAAACTCACATAGCTATAAAATAGCCAAGTTAAGATGCAGACCCAAGTCTGTCCAGTTCCAAATCCCATGCTAATTGACTAGAATCTTGTCCTCAGGATTATAAGAGGAAAGTATAAACTGTCAAATTATATTGGAGTTCTAGTATCCATTATCAAGTGAGAGGGTACCCCATCAATTGAAATGTCCCAAGGTACTTGGGAATCCTAAAATGGGATGCCAAAAAGCAGTACTCTAATTACTCTAAAAATTAGTCAGATCATTGCCTCTGGGTCAGTTCCATTTTACTAATAGCCAATCCTTCTCTTGCAACTGTTTTTTCTTCCTCTGAGAAGCTAGCAACTTCATGAAATATATTACTGAGTTCCATGCCTTATATTTGTCCCTAATAATATTTTCAATAAAATAATTTGGCCAGCATTTTCCCAAATTCTTAACATCCTCATTGAGACTTCATCATGAAGCATACACACACACACACACACACACACACACACACACACACACACACACGCTTACATATATATTACATACATAATTTCTTTTTTTTATAACTACAATAAGCTATAACCTTATAACCCTCTAGTCAACTTGTATTCCAAGCAACAGGAGTGAAGATACCGATGGAAGTATCGCATGCCAACAACTCCCAATGTTCCTGGAATGTAGATTTTTGGAGACTTCTGAGATATTCTCCTCAATGAAAAAGCTCAGCTTATGTGACCTTTCAATTTCCATTAGTAAATAGCTTCCAGTAGACACAGCCTTGTACTTGGTACATGATAACATCTGGTGATGTATGCTATGTAGAATATGATTTCTTGATAACCAATCACCTCCTTCTTCATGCAATTGATTAATTTTACATGAGTTTCCAATGTTGCTCTTATTAGTGCGCTATAACTTGCAGATCTACCTCTTCCCCCATTTTAGTGTGAGTTTTAATAGAACTGAGACTTTTTGGTTTCCATACCACCATATTTTGGAAAGTGCCAAGCACATATTCCCATTTGGCTGAACAAATAGATGGGTTCCTAGAGCTCAGATTTGCTGGAGAAGATGGGTTACATTATGACATGTAAAAAACACACATATCCTAGTTTCCTAAGTTTGACATTTCTATGACTTCTTTTGCTTGTAACTCAAAACAGCCTAGAATAGTGCAACTGCCTCCACTCTCGACACCCAGGACACAAAGCCATTCTCCACAAAACTATATGAGTTTTTAAAATGCAAATCATACAGTAGGATAAACAGTAAATTTTTTTAATGTCTTTCCATAGGATTTGAATAAGGTCCTAATTCTTCACCATATCCTACAAAGTCTTGTCACTATCCTGCCTAAACACCAAATCTTTCATACCACTCCCTATTACTGAGTCCTTCTCTACCCACTCTGCCCTTCCTTCCCACTGTCAGAAATACGCTTCCCTCAACATCTTAGTGTAATTTGTTTCTCATCTGTCAAGACTCACATTAAATATTACATTATCAGGGAGTGAATACATGCAATAATGTAATACATAATACCAAATATTTCTATGATGTAATATATACTACCAAAGCATCAGCACTTGTGCACTTACTTTCAATTGTTGTTTCTTGTTCCTTTTCTTTGTAGAACCAATAAAAACTTTATTTTGTTTTTCCTGTACTTGCTTATTTTCTGTCTTCATCACTACATGGTTTGTCTTAGGAGAGCAAGTATTATGCCTGTATTCAGCATATGGGATACTCTATAGCACATGATTCACATTCAATGAATATTTATGGCCCTTGAAGATTATTGAAGAGTAAAGGCCATATTTGTATATGTCAGGAATTTCACTAAGGCAGATGCAAAGAAAAGAAGCCTTGACTAAATAGGATGAGACTTGGAGCTATTTATTCATCTGTAGGAATTGCAGGAGCTGAAACATCCCTGTCTCTCAAATGCCCCCTCCATGGGAAAGACTGACATTTTCATTCTCTAAATAAGTAAAGAGGTTGGAGCAATATCATACCAGGAGGTGACCACTCACCCCTCCAGCAGCTTCTCTTCTCCTCTCCTATGAAGTTCATGTCTCTAGATCCTACTATTTCAAATGTTTTGCCAAACTTTAAGGTCACAATGGAAGGAATTGTTCTATTTCTTTTTTGTCAAGATTTAACTTGAGGTGTGATTCAGAGTAGATGCTAAGAATATGTTTATCAAACTGAAAGAAACATTCACCAACCATTTCCAAAGGTTCCTACTGCAGAGAAAGAAGCAGGAGCCAAAAGGAATCCCAGAACCAACAAGGTCAAAACAGAGAGTGAGGATGAAATTGTGACAATGTAGCAAAAAAATTATATTTCAGATTTCTCTTAATAACTGATTGCCTTAAAATTTTTAAATTGTCTAGAATATTTCCATACTCAAAGAGGCAAATAATGATTGAAACAATCTTATTTTCTGATTTTATTAATTTCTATGAATAGGTCTATTCTAGGTTGTGCTGGGGAAAATAAAATGATCCCACTGAGGCAAAAAAAAAAAAAAAATACAGCCCTATGAATCTCAGTCATGTCAGGAAGCAAACAGAACATTGAATAGGAACCTGATTGGAAGGCCCAGAAAAGAAAACTTGGTTG
This sequence comes from Scalopus aquaticus, assembly GCA_004024925.1. Lineage (NCBI taxonomy): Eukaryota > Metazoa > Chordata > Mammalia > Eulipotyphla > Talpidae > Scalopus > Scalopus aquaticus. The sequence goes on from PVIJ01003710.1 coordinate 69,048, forward strand.
ATTGTAATCCTTGTATATGACAGAAGTTAGATTTTCTCAGCCGATTGTGCGCTACGGGTATTTGACAAGTCTAAACTGCCAGCTTAAAGGCATTCAATAAATTTCAAGTTGTTTTTATGTCAAAGGGTTGAATTTAGACAAGCTGTGTTGACTTGAAATTGGACAGCTGGAATTTATATTTTCAGTTGTTGGAAATTACAGTGCAGATTTGACAAGTATTGATGATTGTTTATTGACATGAAGCATTTGTACAAATCATGGGATTCTATAAAGTACCATTCTTTATACTTTTTTATTTTATTTGTTTCTGTTATTGAAAAAGCCATTTTTTCTGATAACTTTAAATAATCTTCAGGGTAGAGGATATAATAAATTGGCAAGAAAGTCAAGATTCTGTACAGCATACTTAAAATAAGCTAAACCTGTAATGAGCCTGTTATTAATGTTAACTTCCATGGTAGCTGTTTTCTGGGTACCTCACAAATTGCGTAATTTGTCATATGTTTCTAAGTTCAGTTTATAGGTGCTGCAAGTGCCAGTAGCATGGTAGGAGCTGTGATTACAAACAACATTAATATATTCTGACTATGGCACAGGTCAATGCTTCTCCTAAAAAGCTGGAGAGAGTAGAGACAGAACCCTCTCTTCTGTAACATCTACACTACACACCAGGCTTGTTTGCTCTTGTTGGATCAGTTTCCAGTCATAAATGCTTCCTTTGGGGAGTTCTTTCGCACCTCTTTCTGAAACATGACTCTCAGAGGAAGACTGAGATTAATAGTGCATCAGGTTATGCTTAATCTTCTCTCGATATTTCATTTCACTTTAATCCTGTAACATTTGCATTTCTGAAATTAGGGTGTCTGATGCATTGGGGTGGGACCCGGAGGCCTCATTTGGGTTAGATTTATTATCTACTAAATGACTTTTTTAGAAGATCTCTTTATCTCTGTGTCTGCCAGCTAATCTCAATGCTCTATCTTGAGTAGGTTCTATTACACAAAAATTTATTATTACTACTTTTGCAGAACTTCCACTGAGCTTTCATACATTTTACTAAATGGTACATTACAACAGAAATGTATAAAGTGCACACTTGTGAATGAATTAATTTACATTTGAATAATATTTTTGATCCTCCAGTTATTCCCAAACCCTTGATTTTAGATAGAGATCTCAGTATTATCCCCAAACATTTTCTCATGCCTAGCAAATCAAATTCCTGGAACATGGGGCACTAATAAGAGATTTTTTCTTGTGCAACTTCATTCTTAGGCAAAGAGTAATAGGAACATAAGCCAGAGGAATAGGTTTAGGTGAAGGAAAAGCATAGAACATTGTTTAAACTATATGAGAAGAGACATTTCAGAAGAGTCACACAAGAAGGGAACTAAAGGTAAGAAAAAGGGCCTAGGAGGTGAACAGAAGAAGCTGCTGAGGAAGCTGGAGTACCATCTGGTCAGCTTTCTGATTATATATTGCTCAGCTAGTTTAAACATTATTTTCAATCTATCACTTGGCGAATCCCACAGATCATTTACAGTAGTGAGTGCTAAAAAAATGGTTTGGAAATTTGGAATAGGTTAATAGATGGAGCAGTTCTGCGAATGATGGTAGCAGGGCATAAGAACTTACAGCTGTTACAGGTAAATGCACTTGAGGATGATAATGCTGACAGAAGTGAATGAAGATGGATGAAGAGTGGTATAGTTTGAAGATAATGCATGGTGAGAGGAATAAAAATGGCATGATGTACCCGGTCAACATCAGTTATGCGAGGGCAGGACTAGGCACACCTTTAGTGGAAAGGTCAGAAGCACAGTCAAGATCAAAGGACAGGTTGTGATTCCAAGACAGAAAATTCTAGATGTTTGTCAGACTATTAGCATAAGACAAATGAACTGTTGCTGAAAGCAGGCTTTAGATACAGTGGGGAAATGTGAGAGGCAGGAATAAGATGGGGCTGACAAAGATATTTTTTATCAACTAGAACAAGTGAATCATAAAGCTGGCTAGACAACAAATAGATGCTCCCCTTACATCTACTGGGCACTGGAGATACTGCAACTTAACTAATTCAGGCCAACTAGCTACAAGGCTGCCAAACCAAAATAAGCTCAAGGCATGGACAGGCTCAGCCAGGAGGTTGTAAAGGAGAGGCATCTGTGAGAAGCATGCACACAGGCGTGGCCATTGGTGTGTGGTGTATTTATATGCCCATCCTCAGCAGGAACACCCTAAAATATGTTTACCTCCATGTATTTCTACTTTAAGATTAGGAATAATTCTTAATAACTATGACTAAAACCATTGGTAGCTGCATTTTACCTCTGATAACGCAGGTGGATATAGATAAGTGCTAATTTTTAAAATACGAGCAAAAAATAGGAACACATTTTTTAAGAAAAGGCTGTTCAAATACTTAAAATGGAAATATTCACTAGTTTTATTTCTGGGAACAATTGAAGACTCTCACTGGGGAGATATGAACCTAACTTGAAGTTCAATTCTGTTGAGCATCTAGAAGAAAACAAAATATGGCTAGGGTCTCAAGTGGAATATGCATTTTCAAAGGCAGGCAGTGTTGGAGCAATGCAAATTTGTCAGAAGTCTAAATTAATTGTTCTTTTTGTGCGTGTGCTTCACAATTTGCAAGTCAACATCTGTCTGCCCTTCCAGTTAAGCAAATACACTTGTGGAAGACATATACCAACAGAAAGTTAGGACACAGAGACAGCTTTGTGTAGCACAAGGGAGAGATCAAACACAAAGAAAGAGACACTAAGATGGAAACCAGGAAGGAAAAGAAAAGATTTGCCACCCCAAACTGTTCATAAAAATTCTTAATTGTGGTGTCACTTATTAAAGATTTGTGGCTGTTAATTGTCGTGACATTCAAGAGACAGCCCCCTGCAAGACAACTGGCCGGTACACCAGACCTGTTCAGCCTTTACACACATACGCTGCTCCTGCATATTAAAGCTTTTGATAGAGTGGAAAAATCAGAGGTCTTTTATGATCCTTTATAGCAACACTTATTTTAAGAAACTAACAGAAAATTGGACTGGTAGAAATCCAAAGAACAAACTGTGTTAGCTTTCTTCTGTTCCCTGCTGCTTCAAATAAGATGTCTTCAAGGACAAGAAGAAGGAGCAAGTGGATTTTTAAGAACAAAGTGCTTTTCTCTCATTGGTAGAGATTAATATACAGCTCAGACTTCAGGGTCACTTTGGGTTAGAGTCCAGTTTCTCTCAAACGAAACTCTCACCCTCTCTTTGGAAACACAAGAGTAAGGTTGGCAGCTCCCAGAGACAGTTAGCATACTGGCCAACTTGTGCATGCCACCTCCCATGCCATCCCCAAAGGGGACCCCATGCCAAAGACATCACTGAGTTATACTGAAGAGCTACATGAATTAAGGAAAATAAAACACATTAAGAAACCACATGGGGCCTCCCTGGTGACACAGGGATTAAAGTCACAGTGCTGTCAAGCTACCATTTAGCCACTGCGACGTGAGTTCAATCCCCGGCCAGGGAGCTTCCCACATGGTGCAGTAGACCTCTCCCGTCTCCCCCGCTGCTCCCCTCAGCAGTGTATTTCAGTGAATCTGCCTGTTCTGCTCCCCACTCTGTCTCTGGTGCATTCCCTCACCCCCTGCACCTTCGGCCTACACCCCGTTCTTGTATGCATAAATAAATATAAATAAATCTTTAAAAAAAAAACAGAATAAAGAAACCACATGGTCCACTGCCTGGCTTCTGACTCACAAAATCTGGTTCAGAAAGTCAAGACAGGACTTTCTTCTTATTTTTTTTCTTTTTTCTTTTTCCTTTTTTAACCAGTTATACAAGACTTTTTTTTTAATTTATTTATTTATGCATACAAGCTGGGGTACAGGCCAGAGGTGTGGGGCGGTGAGAGGGTTCACCAGAGATAGAGTGGGGAGCAGAACAGGCAGATAAACGGAAACACACTCTGAGGGGAGCAGCAGGAGAGGTCTGCAGCGCCATGTGGGAATCTCCCCAGCCTGGCATTGAACTACCGGTGCCAACAGCTCCACAGTGCAGCGCTTAAAGGCTGCACCACCAGGGAGGCCCAAGACAGGACTTTTTATTCTTCCTTTATTTTTGAGGTAATGTCGGTTCCCACCACTAAAGAACCCATAGTCCATCCCTATGATCGAGCATGCTCCCTCCCCACACCCTGCCCCCCCAGAGTCTTAGTTCTTCAGTCTGCTTTCAAGGCCTACTTTTTGAGTCTGGTTTTATCTGGCCCTTTGTCTGGTTTCTCTGTATTCCACATAGAAGTGACACCAGCTGGTATTTGTCTTTCTCCTCCTGGCTTAGCATAATCCCTTCCAGTGTTACCCTTGTTGCTGTAAATGGTACGAGTTTATTGTTTTTGATCACCGAGGAGTATTTCATTGTGTAGATATACCAGTCTTCTAGGTCCTCTCACTTGTTTTTGGGCACTTAAGTTGTGTCCACAGTCTGCCTATTGTAAATAGTGCTGCAATGAACAGGTAGTATACATTTCCCTTTGAAGTTGTGCACACAGGAGTGGAATTGCAGGGCTGCATGGTGGATCCATTTTTAAACTTCTCATAATAAACTCCTGCCTCCCACAATCTGTCTGTCTGTGGTCCTTCTCCAAGTTCATATGAGACAGACATCACCCTCCACACTGCTTACTCTGTTGGTGGGAATGGAGACTGGTTCAGCCCCTAAGGAAAGCACTATGGAGGATTCTCAAAAGTTCACTCTTTCCAAGATACCTACTAGAGGCCTTCATACCCAGAGAAGCACCTTAATGGAAATAGCTATGACCTAATAAATGAACAAAGAACTGGGATTCAGAAGCACTGGTACTGTGAAACGGGTCAAGTTTACTTCATCCCTTTCACATCAATTACTTCATTTTTGAAGGAGAAACAATAACCCCAGTGCAATACGGCAGATTATTTACACTGTGGAAACTCTACTTTGCCAGTGTTCATTAAAGATGGGGCTCCTATTTTCTCCCACCATGCTTCATTTTTACATATATAAATCCACAAAAATCAAATAATTGACTATTTAATAATTCACAAATAGTTACTACCAGATTTGGAGGATATAAGACTCCTGCCTCCTGCAATCTTGCTCTCCATGGTCCTTCTCTTACTTCACGACTGTCTCCCATATGAGACAGATATCACCTAACATTATTTTATGCTAGATATGTCAATCCTGAATTTGCCAGTGACAATTCACCAAGTTGTAAAATCTGTCTCTGCTGAGAAGTTTCAGTAGGAGCCTGGTCATTATTATAGTTTCCTTTAAGTTGCTAATTCTCAATTTAGTATATGCTCTGAAAGCTGAACAAATGAGCCTTTTTACCATGAAAATAACTCTTGAACCGTAAGCCCTAGAGTCTATCATGGCCCTAAGTGTTAGGCACCGTGGGGAACATGACAGGAAGGGAAGGGCACGCCCCTGCCTTCTGAACAGCTCAGAGCTCTGGCCGCCTAGTTTTGCCTTATACAATGTCGGCTTGTCTCCTTCATCCTTTACCGAGAGACTCAACATAAAGTGAGCAGTTCAAAATATAAACTGCTGCATTCTCTCTAAAACACGTCCAAAGACAATGTCTCTCACCATCATTCAATTACTCTTTATGCAAAGATGCAGAGTGATCTTACTAAATGGAGTCCTGAGAAAGAGTGCATCTTCCCATGAAAAGGAGACTGTTGTTCTTCATCAGGAAGAAGTTACCCCTCCAGTGGTGAGTTGTCCTCTTTCTCTGCATCACTAGTAAACCCAAAGTGCAGGCCCCAAGCTCACTGCTGCTTTCTACAGTCTTACTAGTACTCTGCCCCTCCTGCCTTTGGGGGCCTCTGTCATTTTCTTCTATATGCCACAGGGAGCTACTCGCGAGCTTATAACATGTTTTAAAAGAAATTTCTTATAGATATAACAAAGAACTAAAGCTTACAGCAAAAATAAAAGTAGTAAATAGTTCAGAGTCTTCTGTCTAAGGGTCCCTAATGACCAAGAGGTAAAAGCCAAAAGCTAGAGAGCATTGCAGGTCTTGATAACTCGAAATGGCCACTCTGCATATGCCTTAAATTATAGCCTTATCGATTCACTTGCAGTTTTCCTAATTTACAATGTTGTTCATGCCAACATACCTTTGCCCTCATTTTTTTCTACCATCTCCCACACTCCTATCCTTGATCACTGTGGCAAATTACTACTTACTCTTCAAATTATATACTAACTTTCTCTGTTAGTCCCGCATGACTGCCTCAGACAGATTTGGGCATTTTGCTCTTTGTTTTTAAATCCCCTGAGATCTTAGTGCATATTAAAATTCTCCTGTGAAGTTTCCAGGCCTTTTTTTCCTTCCCCTAAACAGTCCTTCAATGTATGTATCATGTCTTTACTCATTTTATTTACTTCCACAATTTAGCACAGAGTCAGACACAGAGAACCGTCACGATGAAAACATATAGCAGGCTGGGCTGAATGAGTGAATAAACAAGCAAGGAATGGGGCCCCAGGACAATACCAAGTATAAATGAAGGAAACAATGGCAAAAACCATGGGCATCGACAAGATAATCCAAGGACAAGATATGTAGGAAATCTAATTACCAGCAATAAGTGAATTGCATTTGTTCATTTTTATAAATTCTGCCAAACGGAAGACGAGACAATGAGATGAATTATCATCCCAAGAAAGCATCACTGAAAAGAAGAGCATGGGATCAGAGGCGAGGAGGTGCGGGGAAGGCTCATCTTTATACCGGTCAGCAGGAAAAAAGGATATTCACATATATGGAAGGTCTCCCATGTTCCAAGAAACAGGCCATGGTTCCACGTGTTAACCTACTTCATCCTTACTTCAACCTTAAAATAAAAAGCTTTTACTAATACTGTTGTTTTCATTTTTACACAGTTTTTCAAAATGCGCTAAAGCTCCTGAATTTTGTCCCAACTCCATCCCTTATATCCTCTGATCATCTCCTCCCCTCAACTTCAGGAGCATCACTTTGCCTATTAACGTCCACTAACTTTTGTATTTTACTTTGCTGAATCGAATGTAAATGCCCAATATTTTTCCTTGTCATTCTGACTTGCTTTACCCTTGAATCCTTCCATATGCTGAAAATGGCAGCATTTCTTCCATCTTTCCTCATGGCTGAATAGTACATCATAGTGTGGATTTACCACATCTTCTTGAGCCAGACCTCAATCACTGAGCACGAAGGATGTTTCCATGTCATTGTAAATAATGCTGCAACAAATACTGTAACGCATATAGTTTTTCTGGACTGATGGTTTCACATTCTTTGGATAGATGCCCAAGCGTGGGATTGCTGGATGGTATTTCCACATTTAGCTTTCTTTTAAGGTAAATCCACGTCTCTTATCATAATGAATTTTGAAAGATGTGCAATTTCAGTATGTAACAAAGCCATCTATGACACTGTCATTTATGATATCGTCACTCCTAAAGATAGGGAAAAATAGTATTTACTGAATCCTCTAGATACTATAAAGCAAAATTCTCATGTAATTGTATTTACTTCTTTACTTAGAAGTTTCAGGTAGATTTAGTGTTGAGTAAGTAAAATCCAGATAATTTCAGACCCTATCTGAAAAATCTATGGAAAAAAAGGCAGCTGTGGCCTGCTGTGGCTTAATACAGTGTTATGTGAGGAAACTAAACATTCCAGGACTTTCAACTAAGGACAGAGTCCTTAGTCAAACTCCCTTGGCCATATTCATCTGTTTTTGGCCACTTTAATTTTTATTGAACACCTACTATGTACTAGATACTGAATGCACAAGAGAAGAATTAGGTAAAATATTCCTGCCCGTATGTAGCTTACTCCTCTCTGCACTTGAATCATTTTGTGCATTATTTCACCCAAAGTACTTGCTTTCAGAGATTAGGCAAAATTTGTAGAATCATTCAATCTGCTTTATTCATCCATCAAAAAATAGATAATAAATAGTAAACAAAATGAGTAAGATAATTATATAGTATGCTAAATAAATGGTAAGTGTTTTGAGAGAGGAAAGCCATTGAGTAGGCTAGAGAGGAGGAGAATGAGGGAGTGATGCTCTAGTATCATTTGTTAGAGAGGGTGTTCATGATTGTTCTTATAGCAACACAGCAGAGGCAGGAGGAACTGCTACAGGGAAGGCAATATGGCAGGGACATGCCTGACACACTGGGGAAATGGCGAGGAAGCCAGTGTAACTGAGAGAGAAACTAATAGAAGAGGAAATGAGAAGTATCAGGAGGCAGGAAAGGGCAAAAGGACCTGCAGTTCTTTGTAGGAAATCTGGTTCACTGCTGAGTGAAACTGAGAGCAATTGATGAGTTTTGAGTGGAGAAATGACATGATTTGATTTGCAGTTTTAAAAGTTCTCACTGGCTTCTATGTTGGGAATAGACTACAGATGGGGGCAAGAGGAAAGCCTAGGTGCTCTGTCACCGTGCTTATCCAGGGAGAAAGGACAGCACCTCATACCAGGAGAGCGTCAGTGGAGGAGACAAAGAGCAGTTCAATTCTAGGTATATTTTTGATATTCTAAATCTGGTGCCAACGGGATTAAATGCAGAGTGTGAGAGAAAGTTGCTCTAAGGATTTGGAACCTGAGTAGATTGGAGGATGAAACTGTCATAAACGAAGAGGGGGAAAGTATAGGAGTAACTTTAAGAGTTACTTTAGGAATTAGGAGTAACATACATTTTGATTTGAGGGTTCTTTAACCTCCACATGGAGAGAGAAAAGGCTGGGCTGGTGTATACATTGTTGGAGGCTGTCAGCATTAGAGGGTATTGAAATTCATTGTACTAGGTGAGCTTATCTAGGAAATGTTAATAAAAAAGTTGTCCAAGGTCTGTGCTGTAGGGCAATCTCAATTTAAGAGGAAGAATCATAACGTGACTTAGAAAGAGTTGTCACTGAGAAATTTGATAAAAAAAAAAAGGGCAAAAGAGAGCGAGAATGAAGGAGGGAGGGAGAAAAGGAAATAAGGGAGTAGAGAAACAGAGAAAATGGCATATTTGGAAATCAAGTATAAACTATATATAAAGTCATTTTGGTGGAGTAGAGTAATTCACTTTGGCAAATCAACTAATCAACTGATGGCTATAAATTAAAACTTAGAGTTAACAAGTGGTTAGTGGTAACAATGAGAACACTTTCCAAGGAATATGTGAAACTGTGTTTGTGTGACAAGTGGTGGTTAGGTTGTTAAGGGTCAATGGAATGAACTGAAAGCTAATGTGAGCAGTGTAATTACAAATAGTGAATTTATTAGCTGCTCTGATATGTTTTGCTATAAAAGGGGGGTTCAATAGACTTCAAGATAAAGAGGGTATCTTGGTGGTGGGTGTGGAGTGGTGACATACATCTGAAGAGATATGACCTTATAACTCTGAATCAATTATAGTGCTGTATACTAATGTTACCTCAAATTGAAAAAAAAAAAAAAACATTGTGGTGGCAACTGGTAGAGCACAGCAACTGGACATACAGAGAAGAGATACAAAGAAAAGAGTTGATAGTGGAATGGATTTATGGGGAGTGGCACTGACAAAACATAAAGGAAAAAGAAGCAGAAGGAGAAACAACTTCCAAACCCGATGCAGGTCTTTCTATCGACATTTCCTAGAGACCTACAATGGAACAGATGAGACTGGGTAGTATGAGCCTCAGACAGCAGTGATGCTCTAGAGAGTTGAATCAGCCTACCAGGGAGCTCTGGCAAAATGATTTCCCATATAGAAGGCCTGCACTGTGCAGAAAAGGCAGAACAAGGGCCTAGTATCCACCATGCTGTCACTTTCTGGAGTCTACATAGAAGAACAGTTTTGATCAACAGCTGCTACACCTGAAGGCTATTGAATCAATGCATTCCTCAACAAGTTCTTTTTCGAAGGATCACCCAAGATGAGGGCCTTCATGACTGCCACTTGGGGTAAGTAGAGTGAAAGGGAGTTTTTGAGGTGAAAAAATTTTTAAATTCTCTCTGAAATGTCACTTTTCAAGTCCCCGCAGTCTTGAAAGCACTGAGGCCCAACATACGCTGCATCTGTTCAGCACTGTTGCCTCTTTCTCCCTGGGCCCTACTTCTTCACATAACAAATTCAGAATTTCTCAGCAAAGCGGCTGTGAGGACCTCATCTCCTTTGTTTCCCTTCCCTCCATGTGTGCAGACCCTCAGTCCTGCCAGTGTTGGTTACAATCACAGGCCTTCAAACCATTGCATATGCCTTTCATTCAGGTTACACATACTTCAGAGTTGTTGTTTCAGAGTGATCTTAGCTGGGTGAAACTCTAGATCTATCGGCCTGGCTGCGGGTTTTACTATTTTTTCTGTCTCCATATGTTGTGTAAATGCAGCTGTGGAGTAAACAGAGAGTTGAATTTCCCCGAGATTGTGGTTTTACCAAGTGAGTTGAATATATCAAAGTCAAAGAGGGGTAAATGAGGTGAAGATCCATGCTAGAAAAAGAATATAATTATTGACCATGGAATTGACCTGTTCTAACCTTGCTCTTATATAAGAATGGTAATTTGTATTCCACTTTTCTCAGGGTTTTTATCGGGTTGTTTTTGTGGTTAGTGACTAGGCAAAGCAATGAGTGTTCACAGTATGGCTGAAGTCCCTACTCCGTGAGAATGAACTGGGATATTCGTTTAGAATGCAGATTCCTTCACCACACTGTTTCATTTAATCAACATTTCCCAAGTTTTAAGTCTAGGCAAAACAAAATCAGTCTTCCCAGGTGATTCTTTTTTTTTCCTTTTAAGATTAATTTATTTACACATACAAGAGCTGGAATGTAAGCCAGAGGTGTGTGTGCCGGGGGGCGAGAAGACTCCCCAGAGACAGAGTGGGGAGCAGAACAGATAGATCTATTGAAATACACTGCTGAGGGGAGCAGCGGGTGAGACAGGAGAGGTGGGCTGCACTATGTGGGAAGCTCCCTGCCTGGGGATCAAACTCTTGCTGCAGTGGCTGCAATAGCTTCATAGTGTTGAGACTTAACACCTTGCGCCACGAGGGAGGCACCCCCCCCCATGTGATTCTTATGCACACCAAAAATAGAGCTGAGGAGCTAAATGGAAGTGTGAACCTTCACCTTACACTCTTATTAGTGAACTTTCATGTTTGTTTAGTGAGCAACCAAATCTGGTGATTTGCCACCAAGGAGCACATATAAATGCTTTATCATTTGTTTTAAAAAGTTGCAAGCTCCAAACCGATTCAAGGACTATAACATAGCTTCAGTGGCACATCAAAGCTTCCAAGAGATTCCTCCTCTCCCAACCCTCACCCCCAGCAGCAATTTTTTTAGAATCCAAAAGAGAAATCACTAAAGTGCTCCACATCTCATCTCTCACTATTTTTTTACTTTTAATTAATGTGAATTGTTATACAGATATTTGATCTAAATTGAGGTGTAAATAAAATACAAAATACATAAATTATCCAAGAAGAGGGGCATGGTTTTACCTTTAAGCTGATTTGACATGACACACTGTTCACCCAGTTGATATTCATCAGAAGAAAATGTTCCTAAAATCTGCAATTCAGACTTAAAGATAACATCAAGAAGTCATAGTAGGTGGGCCTGAGAGTGGCCTAAACCTCACAGAAACAGTTTTGTTCACTAAACTTGAGCAATTTTGTGTATCTTTGTTTGTGGGGTTTGCATCCAAAGTCTGCATGTTTTCTAGAAGAGTTATGCGTCTAATTCTTTCATCCATCAACTAATTCCTATGATAGACGTAGTTTCCTTGTGCCCTGTGTGTCCAAATGGATTATAATGAGTATGTCACACATCCTGAGGCAGAAATGGCAGTAATAAGGTCAGGATATACTCCACAAAGAAGTGAGAGGAAGGTGAACAGTGAAAGATGACAAATCCACCAGCCATAGAATGAGGAACACAAAGTCAAGGCAAATCATGTGGTCTGCTAAGCAAACAGTTGGCATTTAGTTGAGATGCAGCAAAAGTTGAAGAACAGGGCTGAAGAAGCATTGAAGACCACTGCATAATATTCCTTTTATGTTATGCTAAGTAGTTTAAATTTTAACATGTGATCAAAGAAGAGGGAAGAATTTCATTAGAGCAGTAACAAGATAAGAATTAACTTTTAAAGGGCCTCCCTGGTGGCGCAGTAGTTAAGCGCTGCGCTGTGGAGCTGTCGGCAGCGGCAACCAGAGTTCGACGCCAGGCCAGGGAGAATCCCACATGACTCGGCAGAACTCTCCTGCCTCGCCCACTGCTCCCCTCAGCAGTGTGTTTCAGTCATTATCTGCCTGTTCTGCTCCTCACTCTCTCTGGTGAACCCTCTCGCCGCCCCATGCCTCTGGCCTGTACCCCAGCTGTATGTATAAATAAATAAATCAAAAAAAAAAAAAGAATCAACTTTTAGAGACCCAATCTGACCAACATTTAGAGAAGGGATAAGGGGAATGAAAACGGAGGTAGAATGCTAGTTAGAAGGTTGATGAGGGAGATGAAAGCTTAAGTACTTCTTAACAGTGGAGTTAATCAATATTCTTCCTTCAGCAGGAGTTGCTGAGGCGCCTGTGCAGATGTGCAGATAGGCAGTAGCTCTTTTGATTCTTTTGAAAGATTAAATACTAGTGGTATCTTCAGTCTTACATCTTATACAAAGAAACATGCCTTGGTCCAGCAGTTGTACAATACAATCACTGGGTGTTCTGAAGATGCAAATGTAGCCCAAACTTTGCATGGTCTCACTGGATTGACCTGCTAGTACATTAACATGAAGAATCTCATTGTTAATGCCGATTTCTCATACTCACACAGAACTCTCCCCCAGTCCCAGTCAGTTATGGCTCAGAGTCTCCAGAGTGACTCACACGGAAAAGTGATGTCTCTAAGTATTACAGGCAGCATCACTACTCGGGCAGCCATCCTGCCATACATAGCCTGAGGGCACTGCTGCCTCTTAGCTAGAAACCACTTACTACACTGGAGTTACCCTAGAGTCAGAACCACAAGTTAGTCTTTATTTTTATTCTATTCCAGTTTATTTTTACTAAGGTAACACTGGTTTACAGCAATGTATATATATTTAGGGGAACAGATTCACACCTCTACAACATATGTTACACACCACACCTGCCATCAAAGTATTAATAATCCTAGACCTCCTTTACCATTGCTCCCTCCCCTCTCTCCTTCTGAAAGCCTCAGTTCTGAAGTCAGAATCCCAGGATTTGGTGTGGTTTGGTTCTGTTACTTTACTTCGTTTCTTTGTATTCCACATACGAGTTAAATCATCCAATATTTGCCTTTCTTCTTCTGTCTTATTTTACTTGGCATAATCCCTTCCACTGCTATCCACACTGTTGCAAATGGCAAGATTTTATGTTTTTTAATAGCTGAGTAGTATGCACTTGTGTATAGATACCACATTTCTTTATCCAGCCATCTAGATAGGCACTTAGGTTATTTCCATATCTTGACTTTCGTAAATTACGTTATAGTCAACACAGGGGGGGTGCATGTATCTTTTTGAATTAGGGTTTCCATATTCTTCAAACACCTAGATATGGTATTGCTGGATCATATGGTAGATCTATTGTAGATGTTTTGAGGAACCCTCTTTCCATTTTCCACAGGGGATGTACCAATTTACATTCTTACCAACAGTATACAAAGGTTCCTTTCTCTTTACATCCTTGTCAAAGCTTGTTTTTCTGCTCTTTTTGATATAAGTTATTTTCACAGATGTGAGATGGTATCTCATTGTAGTTTTTGATTTGCATTTTCCTAATAATGTGAGGGGCAATTTTTCATGTACATGTTGGACAGCTGTATGTTTTCTGTTAAGAAGTGTCTAAATTGGCTTGTTTGTTAAATTGTATGGTTCTTTAAAAATCTTGTGATTAACCCCTTGTCAGATGTAGGAGGTACAAATATTTTCTTCCATTAGGTAGGATGTCTTTTTATTTTAAAAGTAGTTTCCTTAACTGTACAGATGCTTTTTAATTTATTATAGTCTCATTTGTTTATTTTTGCCTTTGTTTTCCTTGCTGTTGGAGTTGAATCCCCAAAGACATCCCTGAAGCCAATGTCATATTTTGCCTTTGTTTTCTTATATGTGTTTTATGGCTTCTGGTCTTCAGCCAAGTTTTTAATCCATTTTAAATTAATTTTTGTATGGTTTGAGAGAATGGCCCAGTTTCATTGTTTGTATGTAACTGTTCAGATTTTCCATGCCTTTTGTTGAAGAGTTTTCTTCATCATATACCCTTGGCTTCTTTGTTGTAAATTAACTGTTTACATAAGTGTGGTTTTATTTTGGACACTCAATTTTATTTCATTGGTTTGTATGTTTATTTTTATTCCAATACCATACTGCTTTGATTACTATACCCTTGTAGTAGAGATTGAAGTCTAGTAGTGTGACACCTCTATTCTTTTTTCCTCAGGATTGCTTTGGCTATATGAGGCATTTTGTGGTTCCATACAAATTTTAGTGTTCCATTTCCTTGAAGTATGCCATTAGAATGCATGCATACATTGAAAATTGCATTAAATCTCTATATTGCTTTGTGTGAAATTATCGTTTTATCACTGTTAATTCTTCCAATCCAGAAGCAGGCAATACATTTCCATTTCTTTGTGTCTTCTGCTGTTTCTCTTAACAATGACGTATAGTTTTCATTGTTTAGTTCCATTTACAGGTGAGTCATTTCTCTTGTTAAGTTTACTCCTAGGTGCTTAATTTTTTTGATGTAATTATAAATGGGTTTTATTAACTTCTTTCTCTTTGAGGTCATTTTTGACTCGAGTTCATTTTAGACTTCAAGTTCATATAGGACTGCAATAGACTTTTGTGTATTGTACATAAGTGAGTTTGTTATGTCCCCAAAGGAGCCTGCACCATCAAAAGAGTTGGACTAAAGCAGAGATTGTATTTCCCTTCCCATTCCCAGTACTACATCCAACAAGGTCTCATCAAAAAAGTTGGGAAGAATTAAGTGATATTTCTGAAGGGCATTGCACTGCTAGGCTTCTCTAAAATGTTCCCTGATGTAGCAATCTATAATACCTGAGCATTGGCATAAGCCCGTTTGGAGCCCAGCTGCAGTGTTGGGGCAAAGGAAATTTGTAGCAAGCTAGCCATGGACATGCACAGAGCAGAATGCTTGAGACATTCTGCAAGTATTGCAGCCAGCCCTGCATCTTCTCTCTCTCCATCTCTCCATGGCTGGCAACCAAAGACAATTAAGTGGAAAGGCACTTAAAAGCTGGAGGCCCTGAAGCATACTTTATACCTGTCTCACTCTCACTAGCTTCATGGGCCCATTTTTAATTTTGTCTGGCAGCCACTACAGGAAACAGGGAAGGTAAATCAAAGAGTTACTTTGTATGAGACCTTTGAGACTACACCTATAAGTAATTCCTGCAGTTTTGTATTTATTCTCTTGCTGTGGGTAATTTAGTTTTTTTTCTTGAATTCTTTCCGCCTGTTGCTTTTTGCACACCTTCTCTCCTATTCTCAGTTCCATTATTTTCAAATGGAATATGGTATTGGTTAAAATAAAGACACCACACACCCCACCTCCAAAGGTTAATTTTAGCATATTAGCAATATGGTACTCTTTTTCTGGCTGTGTCTATTAAGGCTCACACTGAGGATGTTTGAAAAGAAAATTTTCCTCAGTAAGAGACAATTTTCTACCTGATAACCCACCCTACGTGGTGACTCTGGTGAGCATCCGGCCATACTCTTTTTTGTTTATTTTTTTAATCTGGAACTTGTAATTGGGGCAATTGTGAGTTTTCTACTTCATTGCTTTTAATCCCAAATGATGCTGGCTCCATATGAAAGCATTGAATCAGAGCACTGAAGCACTCAGTGAATAATTAGCCCTGGCAAGCCACAGGTCAATATGAGAACTCTGTGACTTTAAATCTTTGGAAGGAAATGTGTACTCACGCTCCATCCAATCTCTACCCCTGCACCTGTCTTCTGCTTCTGATCCTTATTCTTAATCTGACAGAGTTTGCTTTGGGTCTCAGGACTAGGCTGGGTGCTAGCAGAACACATACGCAGCCCATGTCCTTAGCAAGCCACACACACATCAGCACAAGCATAAAGGCTAAAATCCTCACAGGAAGGGCATTCCTGTCCCCACGTCCGTACCCTTAGAATAAACAGAAAAAGGCCAGGAGGCAAAGATCTGAGCTAGGCGACTTACTAGGGATGTGAGAGGAGTTGATGGCATGGCTTGGAAAAGAATAGCAGTCCAGGCCACTTCCTTTACTTCCCAGACCCAGTATGCTTTTCCAGCACCGTGCTCTCACCTGCAGCAGCCATGTGTAACCTTTTGTGAATGTATAAGCCTTTCTGAGAACCTTCAGAAAGTCACAGGCATTACCTGCAGACACAGCTATCTGAACATGCATTTAAAAGTCTGCCTACTATTTCAGTTGTCTCATGAATCCCTGGCCCAAATAAAGTTTCCTCTGACATAAAGTCAACATGAAATTTCCTCCTACTGATCAGGATGGTGACTACCATCATCTCGTTCTCTCCCTGCTACTGATCTCAACTCATCCCCTTCAGGTTTCTACTCTCTTGGCTTTGATTGACAGCTCTAGCCTTAACCAGACTGGACTTTCTACTAGATTATACAGATACTCTTAGCGCATGGGAGTATCTGTGTCACCCTCTAGATCTTACAGAAAGGTGTTCCTCCAGCCCTGCGGGTGCCAAAGCACATTACTTTCTTCATGGTGCCAACAAGGTAATTTTTACACATTAAGTTTATTTAAAAACAAAGAAGAATCTCTAAAATAAACTCCCTCCTTGTTCGAAAAGCTACCTCTGCCACGCTCTAGTAGAGATATACTATTAAGGTAAGTTTCCCAATATTTCAGGGAAAGAATAGTGATAATAGCTCTCAGCTAGAGATTAAGTGGTAATTAAATAAGATAATCCTTGAAAAATATTTTAACATTGGACCAAGCAACAAATGACTGCTAGACAAACTTTATTATTGTTATTTTTATAATTGCAAATTCTTAAAAAAACAAAAATTTAATTATACTTAGTCATACAATGAATAATCAAAATAATTATATACATGAATAGAAGAAAACTGTATGGTTAATCTTTCATGTGACTGCTAACTGGATTTGCCCAATTTTCCCCCAGCTTTTTAAGAAATTGAACTGAAGTGACTCAGGACCTCCCCTCATCTATGGAACTTCAACTCTGGTATTCAAAGCTGAAATTTGTCTCAAGTTTTGTTTTCTGCACACTCATTCTAAGGCCTTGGAATCAATGTTATATTGGCTTCTCAAACATAATTTGGAAGCTTTCCTTTTTTCTCTCTGCTTGGGAACAATTTAAATAGTATTGAAGTTTCTGTTCCTTGAAGGTTGAAAGAATTCACCCAGGAAACCATCTGTGCCTGGCACTGTTTTGTGGGAAAAAATCTTTAAAACTTTCTCAATATCTTGCATGTTTGCCCATGTGGAAGTCTTCTGTATATACCAAGTTTAATTTAAGTATTCTGCAATTTCCTAGAAAATTATCTATTTCATCTAGCTATTCTAATTTATCTAAAGGTAGCCTTGTAAAATATTCTTCTAGAGTCTTCGTGATCTCCTCTGTATTAATGGCAAGTTCTCACTATGTACAGACACTTCCTTCTTTATCCATGACCATATTTTTATTTTTGATTAGGTGAGCTGGGGGTGACTTACTTAGTTTCACTTGGTTTTCCAAACAGGCTCTTGGATTTACTTACTAATTCTGCTGTTTTTCTATTTTCTAGGAAACCTATTCCAGTATTAATTGGGTTCCTTACTCCTGCTTTTCTCAATGTTGCTTGTTCTTCCTCAATTTGCTAACTTCTTGATACAGATGCTTGTGCTTATTTCTGCTTACTAATGTAAGCACTAAGCTGTGTCACATGACTTTTAATAGTTTTATGACTATCATTATTATGCTTAAGTACTCGAATATTCATTTTTGCTACCTTTGAAAATTCTTTGAGGAGCTTTAGATTTTAAAGTAATTTCTTTTGTCTTTGTTTTAAAATTAGCTTCAAATTGTATTGTTTTGTGGTCAAGTAGAAGTTTGAACAATCTCCAGCTATGGAAATTACTATGCATAGACTCATTATATCTCCACTACATCACCCTTACAAATTACGTTATTCAGATCCTCTATCATTTTTCTGTTTTCTGTTTGCCTGTATTTCATTGGTTTAAGAGGTGAACTTTCCTGCTACCATGCTTTCTATCAGTTTCTTCACAATTTTTTAAGAGGTCATATTAAAGGAATTTAAAGCTCAGTAATTCAGTATATAGAGATTCATGAGGTTATATTCTGAAAATGCCTATCTTTTTACGTCCTTTGATATGACTCTTTTTCTTGAATTCTATACAAGTTGAGATCAGGTTTAAAAGAATATGGTGCTTTTACTATTCATTAAACCCTTTTTAGGAAAAGTTAAAAAGTGTCCAGTTATGAATGCAAGTATAGTTACAAAGCTTTGGGAGAAGCCTGGACAGTGAGAAGCCCTAAAACTTAAGCTTTATCAGTTTCACAGTAGACTTTCCTCTGCTTCTATGATGTATATTCTGACCCCAACTATTTTTACCTTTGAATTTCTCTCCCTCGCTCTGCCTGTTTTATCCATTCATTCACAAGTTATTTAATTGAATGCCTACTTTGAGCAGGAAACTTTTTGCAGAAGTCCCTTCTTCTACCCAACCTTTAGACCTTGGTGTTCTTCAGGCTTCTGTCCGAAACTGTTTCTGATCTGACTAGCGATTTTCAGAATCTCATCCAGTTCTAAAACTATCTACACTGAAGACTTCCAAGTCTTCTTCTTCCCCAGTACAAATCTATACACTATTTTCCTACAAATAGCAGATTTCTATATCCAAATTTCTCTATCCATTGAAACCTATATATTCTACTCTTTTCTGGATATATTTACTAAATTGTCACAGACAGATCATATTCAACATACCCAAATCCTACTATAATCAACTTCTCCCTTCTTTAACAACGCCACCACTACCCAGTTACCAAACCATAAACTTTCTCATCAGACCTAATTACCCTTGTGTCATTATCTGCCACATGTTATCACCAGATTGAGGGTGCAAAATGTACTTTTGTATGTGGTCAACCCCCACGACTGCTCTACGGCTACTCTTTCCGTGGGGGACTTCTTACATTCAGTCTTCACATCTTTTTGAGCCCCCCCCCCCATTTTCCATTCTCTAGTCAAGAAAAACTTCCTTTGCCCAAATTGGATGGTTCTTCTCACTCCTGTCTAAAGCATTCAGGGACCTAATTGCCCTTAAACAGGAATCTAACCTCTTTGGTGTGACACCTAAGACCATCTTAATCTTGCTGATTATCTAGTCACTCTAAATTCTTGTCCCTTTCAATACCTGGCTGCTTTCACTATGTTAAACATGCATCAGTAGTTGGTTATAGATCTTTTTAGACACCATCTCCTCTGTCTAGAACATTTGCCCCTCCTACTGCTTCTCTGCACATATTATATTGATTTGTTTTACTATGACTATTATCCCACTATTCTCTATGATCATGTGCCCTTACTTTCTCCTTTGGTTTGTGCCTCATACTCTAGGCTTGCGTTGTTTTAATTATTTCTTTCTAGTGATTAAGAAGCTATCGTTCTACTAATGGTAACCTTTAATTAGTAGTGTATCAAATGAAAGCGCTCTGAAATTAAAACAGTTTCTCTGATTTGTAGCATTTGCAAATGGTGCAAATACTAACATCATGGTCAATTTCCAGCTACCAACATAATGTCACTGAGCTCAGAGTGCGAAGAGATACACACAATTGGCTCTCAAAAGCCAGTACAAACCAGCTTCTCTACCTTAGCACCTTTACGGTTTATAAAATGTAATTGAATCTACAATTCTCTGATAACTATAGAAAGAGTCAGGTAGTATCTATTGGATTCGCCCAGGCAAAAAGGAAGAATTTAACACACGATTTCTTTTCTGTTTCCTGAGTTTTATTCTTTAATTTGGGAATATAGATTATTTTTAGATAATGATATTTACATTATGCATTATCTCTTCCAAGTATTATTTTTTACATTGACATATAGATTTAATGCTCTGAAATCATTATTTTTGTACATAACTCTGTGCTTAGCTGATCTGAATTATATTTATCATAAAAGAGTAAGAGCAAATACACTCACTCTCACCCTAATTTATCACTTAGCAGCCCTGTGATGTGGGAAATGGGGGTGGGAACTGCTTTCTCCTTCTGACTTTGTCCTACATTGATGGAAATATGAGGTCACTGTTCCACTACTACGCCATTCCCCAGCCCAGCTGTTTCTACCATCGTATGCTTAAATTAAAATAAAAAGTGCTAAGACACATTAGCAGTATGGGAACATCTTGGTCACGGGAAGAAGTTTATCATTGCTTGTTTGGCAAGAAACAACATACAACCTGCTTCTTTGATTGAAATTTTGGTTCAAGGCACACTATTTGACCTTTGTAATTGCTGAGTCATTATTACATTAAATCAATTTTCATGCAGGAAACATTGAAAATGTGGACTGAATGGTTTTGCTTTCTTGGCATTATCTGGTAACTTCATGCTCAAAAAATTCCTCCTCTGCCTGCGTGTTTCCAGAAAAATCAGTTAGTGCTACAATTTCCCAGGAAGTTAAATCAAATTATCATTAAATTTATTGATAAAAGCTTTGATTTTTTTTTCTTTTTCTTTATCTCTGAACTGATAGTGTACATTATAGACAACTTTCCATTAAGATATAATTATTTTTACCCCATATTGGTAATGGAATATTTACGATTTCTACTTGACTATAAGTAAGATACTATCTTTCTAGAACATAATGACAGTGTAGTTTAGTGTAAAGAAAACAGATTTTCAAAGTCAAACAGAATTGGGTAAATTTATGCCTATGTCACATTTCAGCTGTGTGGCTTTGGGCAAAGTGATTCATCTCTCTGAACAACAAAGAGATTTAAGGGGATTTTTAACATAATTCTCTGGGTAGTTACAAGGATTATATGAAATAATATATGTAAAACGCCTATCCCAGTGCCTAGAATTCTTATCAATAAATATGAGCTTATTTTTCTTTTTCAATTGTATTCCCCTTTAGCATATTTCAGTTGATTAATGACAGAGCTGTTATGGGATCTATTTCATAAGTTTCTGGAATTTCTCTTTGGAGCTATGTTTCAGGGGCAAGACTTGACAAATATTCCTAAGTTTACATAATAGAAAATACCACAAAAGAAAGTTCTGCCCTGGCATAAGTCCACTAAGGCAGAGCCCTGGTTTCAGTGTTCATTGCTTAAATGATGCTAACCTGTATCTACAGATCTCACTGCACAGTCAGCAAAATTCATTAAGAACTGCACGTCCTTTCATTAAAAGTCAGAAATCTAAGCCTTGGCGAGATTAGGAAATTCACTTAAGATCGCACAACTAGGAAGTATCATAACTCAAATGGAAGCCAAACTCTCTTAACGCCAAGTCCTAGAATCTGTGTGGATAACCTGTAGTGCGCATGCTCAGTCATTGCACCCATAAGGCAATTTCAAAGGACTTAATTACCTTAGTTTTGCGTGCAGTCTATTCCTAGAATGTTCCGTCATTTCCGCTTCAGTAGCATCTTTTACTGCCATGGCAAGTTGAGTTCACCCAGTGAAGGAATGATGGGATGGACTCTTCTAGTGTCACGAGTCTCTGCTAAAACATTAAGCCGTAAGTCATAGTTTTTTTATTCTTCTGAAGAAAAACTTCTTTGCCATTTCTTAATGCTTAGATTGTCAGTAATTGCAGGGAAGGCGTGGTTATGTAATTAAAAGGGCAATTAAGAATGAGTTCTAAAAAAGTTGGAGGAAAGAGATCACTGGTTAAATTATTCTGATTTTTTTTTTTTTACAAGGAAACCATTACACCTAATTACATGCAAGGCTGAGGTGTTGCTTTCCTAGTGAAACTAAGGGGGTAGATATAAGTTCGGGATCTCATTAGCCAGCTTCACAGAAGCTCCTAAATATACCACTAATACACTTCCTGCTGGTATTTTACTACTGTATTGATTTGGAGCCAGAAAGGTCTTCATGAGAGTTCGCTAAAATAAAACTCCACTCTGGGGTTTCTTCTCATGTGTGACTTTTTGAATTCTGCTGAGATATATCAAATAGAAATAAGCAGGAAATAACTGAAGGACTGTCAATGGTTTTAAGGCAAAGAAAGGACCCTATTTCTATCACTGAGTATGTTAGACCTTATGAGATATTTTAAGTAATTTTGCAGTTTCCAGTCCAACTTTATCTCTACAATTTCATTTTTCAACTGTTTGATTAAAATTTTTAGAATATAGCTTTTTTGATCAAATTCCACTTGAAATAATATTTGTTATTGGTAAAATCATTTGTGAAAAAGTAGATGTAATCTAAGTTAAAATAAAAAGGAATTTGCTTAGATGGGAATAAACCTAGAGGAGAACAGCTTTTAATAGAACTTGAAAGATAAGAAACTTCTGGAAACATAAAACTTTGTCAGGCAGAGAATGGGAACATGAGATGAAGCATTGTGAGAAAATACAGAAAAGGAGATTTTATGACTGTCTCAGGAAAAATGAGAACTGTGGAAAAAGAAATTGGGACTATAGTATTGGCATCTAGCACACAGAAAAATGAATCCAGACCAAATTGGAAGCTGAGAACAAGTGTCAGCCCTTGAACAGAGAGGTCTGAGGAAGCTTACTTCAGAAAAATAAGTGTGTCTGTGGAGGACTAGTTCAGGATGGGAGACAGAAGACAACCTACACAAAGGGACAACCTACACAAAGCCAGGGCTTAGACAGGACTTGAGGGAAGTAAAGCTCTGGCAGAGACTGACTGTGATCCCCAGCAGGAAGAAGAACTGTCTGGAGGTGATGGTGAAGTTTATGCCTGTGAAGGAGAAAGATTTTTCCCTGCCCAATATGGGTGCCCTGATAGGCAAGTAGAGAAGAGCAAAAGAGACTTTCAAAACTGGTAACAGCCTGGATCCCAATGGACTTTCACTACCAGAGAAACCTATTATGGGATAACAGATCTTGAAATTTCACATTGGGCTTAAAATATACTAATATAAGAGGAAAGGTCAATGAGACATGAAGTCCAAATCCAAGGAAATTCCAAGGAGAAGAGGATAATGAGACAGCACAATCTAGTCTGAGAAGTTGGCACCCTTACTGCCCTTTCACCCTTAATGAAAAGCTGGTAAATCTTAAGGGTCAGACTCCAGGGCTTCCCAAAACCGTAGGGAATTTGGTAAGAAAAGTTCATAGTGTTAGAGAATATTGAAATGTGATGTCTACATCTGAAATACCTTTCCAAGAGTCCACCTCATGAAATTTTGAGTTGGAATTGGCTTTGAGCAGGATGGGGTAGAGTGGAGAATAATACTTTTCAATATGAGACTCTAAGTTGGATAATTACAATCAAGATGGTTATGACTATATTTATTTCAGACCTAGTAGAGTCCAGGATTATTTACTACAAAGGCAATAAGGTACAAACCAAAGAACAACACTGAGATGCAGAAAAGCCAAATACCCAGAGTCCATATATCCCCATTGTAGAGAATAGTAATTGCTGAAGTGGGGAGGTAAAGAAAGGCTATCAATGACTTTTCAACCAATCATTTGATTTGAATTTTTCCAAGACAGAGGTTAAGATACAAGCCATTCATTGATCTGAAGGCTTAGGGAGGCAGGCAAGAAATAGTCCCATTCCACTCTCAAAGATGGTAGTTTAGTGGGATGTCTACCTTTGCTTACCAGATTTTGAAGTTAAACTAATGCTATTAAATGGAAATTCAACCATATTTTTTAGAATTTTTCATTTCCAAAGAATATTTAACAGTTAAAAATGTTCAAAATGGGAAAGAATCCCTAGACATTGAACCTTAAAAGAAGTATTACCCACAGAAGGGGAATTCTTCCCAATTTCTTTCCCAAATGTGGTCCTAGGAAGCAGTGGATGAGGAGGATACTCCAAGAACTGGGAACAAGGAAATGATTGAAGATTTCATTCCGTAACTGATGCAATTACTTTATATAGCTATTCCAGCAAGGATAGCATATATGTTTGCTAGATACCACTTTCCACAAATATTTAGCCCCATATTCTCCCTTTCAAAATGAGATATTTTGTTGCAATTACTATTATTTTTTACTCCAGGAAGGCATATTAGGTTACCAGGCCATAAAGCATTCCAAGTAGAGTTGTCTATGAGATGACCAAATCCAGACACTCAGTATTTATGTTGACACTTAGCAATAAAAGAAGATTTTGGTCATTGTACTATAACCAATTACCCTTCTTTGCTATAGTCATCTATTGAATTCAGTGGAAAATATTCCATTTGCTGACAATTTTAGTCCTAAGCTCCACCATTGCTCATGTCATAATTGTTTTTGAGCCACTTGTTCCCTGGAGACAAATTTACCTCCTTGACTCTTATCACCCAATGAACTTACTTTTCATCCTACTTTGTACTTATTCCCACAATATTTTTAGTATTTAGATATATTTTATTGTGAATAAAATTACAATGAATGGACATACCATATTTTTCTGTCTCTTCTCTTGAATTGTTTCTATTTTTGACTCTTAGGAGAATTGTTATTCCATTACCTTCTGACTGACATTATTTCTGATGAAAAAAATTCTATGGTAGGCAGAAATAAAAATATTTTCCCAACCAAAGATTGCCCAGTTATTCTATTAATCTAGGTGTGGCTGTGAGATTTTGCAGATATAAAGTACCAAGTGATTTTATCTTGAAATATGGGATTATCTGGTAGGTTTAACCATATGTGGTGAGCTTGTTCAAAGCAGAGTGTTTACAAGCTAGTAGCATAAGGGGAAGTCAGAGAAATTTGCAGCACTAGAAAGATTCAATGCACAATTGCTGACTTAACAATGGAGGAATCTTCATAATGAGGAAATGGAAATGTGATAAGAGTGTAATGAGTATAATTACACTTCTATATCTAGTGTGAGTGGTTGGGTAAGAATTTTCAAAGGTCTCTTTAAAAAAGAGGCTGAATAGCAGTAATCTAAAATGGTGGAGGGTCTATCCTCACAAAAGAAAAGAGAATGCAATGACTCTGGATCAGGAATTAGTTCAGAGTATGAAAGATTCAAAAGTAAATCCACTGTGGCTAAAAGGTAACATAAAAGAGGAAAAGTGAAGGGACATGAGGTTCAAAAAGAAGCAAGGTGCCAGATCAGGTTCAAGCTAGAAGGCAAGAGCACCCTCCAGCTGACAGCAACAAAAGAGGGACTTAAGTCCTATAATTACAAGAAAATAAATCCGCCACTAAAAGGAAAGAGCTTGGGAGAGGACCTCCAACTCCATATAAAAATGCAGCCAGCGTGAGTGGTTTGGTAATGGGGTGGGAAATGCAGCCAACCAGCACCTTTATTTCAACCTGAAAAAAGTCATGTCACGCCATGTCATCTGATTAATTGGCATCATAATTAGTTGCTGACTGTCATTTTCCCCCACCATTTTCCAGCCCCTATAGGGAAAAGACTGCCTTCTTCATCTTTACATCTCCCCCTTGCTTCCAGAGTAGGGAATTCCCCATCACGAATGCCAACTAAATGTTTGCAAAATGATTCAATGAATGAAAATAATGTAAATAATTTTGAACTCTACGTGACAGGAAGACCAAATCATCCATGTCTCCATATGTGGAATATGGAGAAAGAAAACAAAGGGTCAGACAAAACAAAATCAAAAACAAAAGCTAAAAATGTGACCAAAATTAAGTCTGCAAGAGTGGGTGGAGGAAGGTGGAAAGTAAAGCAGGAAGGGGGTCTGATGAACTATGGTGGAGGATTATGACTGCCTTGGAGGTGGGTGTGGTATTGCTATTGACATCTGCAAAGTTGTGAACCTATACCTCTGTTTTCATATTCAAAGTTGTAAACCAATGTTATCTCAAAACAGACTTTTTAAAAATGCATAAAATATTTGCTAATTGATTTTCTAATAAAGTGACTTGAAATTTAACAATTGAAAAAGAAAGAATATAAATATATTAGCTACAAGATCAGTATTAATTATTTTTTTGAACTTCTTCAAGCATCTCATACCAAGTTCACCCAGGTTTATAAAGAGGACTAACACCAGACTTACATTAAGTCTTATCAAACAGCAGCAAATTCAGAGCCACTACGTTATGTAGCCACCACACCGATATCAAGTTATCCGAAATAAAAGAACCATCGGAATGTCACCTGTACCCCCATTCATGATGTCATTATGTACAAGGCCAAGTCTTGAAAATAAAATCTACTTAAGGTGAAAAAAAGAGAATGGCTAGATGGGGGTATGTGCACATGCATATGAGCTTTTCTCCCAGCTATTTTCTGCATTGTTTAAATTACTTGAATTCAATAGGAACAGCTCATTCTGTACTGGGACTCTGACAATATTCCTCCTGATCCCCTAAGGTCATCTTTCCTTTCAGATGTTGTAATCAAGCTTCAATTTCTCCTTTTATTTTTAATTAAAACTCCCATCACCTATTGACTGCAAACTCTTTTGAAAGTGCCTGATGAGACGCAAGATTCATTACTTTCAAATCAATTCCCAATCCGGTTATGCTTCCTCTCAGTCAATGGGGCCTGAGACCTGTGAGTTTCCTCCTACAGCTCTGCATAGAATGCATATGCTGTGTATTCAAATAATTCTCACAGTCTAAGAGCAGCTGCCCCCATTTTCTCAGAGCCAAACCATATTTTTTGGACCCTAGTAAATTCATCTACTTCTCATTGACCACACGACCGTCCTATTGCAGTAAATATATTAAAATCACAGAGATGTAAGAAGTAGTCAGAGAGTACACTTTATGAAATTACAACTTGCCCCTTATCTGTCAAGTGAGCACATTGGACTAGGTAACCTTAACACCTGGTACAACTCCCTACTGCTCATAAACTCACATAAAGTAAAATCTTGGAAGAAACTCAGAGATTATCAACACCCTCTTTTTAGAGATGTGAAAAAGAGAGACAAGATATTTCTGGTTTGTCATCTAGCCAGGAAGCTTACCATTTAGACACAAAAATTTGTTGAGTTTCTGAGTCTCAAGAGTGCTTAAAGGTCAGTTAGGGTCAGTTTTAGTGACAACTGTATTATTTAAATTTCTGATGTTTTCTTCTAATTAACTGGTAATAATATCTTAACAGAAAGAAGCGCCATTTTCTCATTTTAATTTCGAAGTCAGAAAATAATGTCATACCTCAGTGCCTTCTTCTGGTGTATGATTCATTTATTTCTCCCAGGGTTATGTTTATTTAAGGCTTCATTAAACAGGAACCCTTGTGAGCCAAGACCAGATGGACCAAATCAATGAATGAGTTCAGAGGGAATAAAATACAGGGCATCATCTGTGTGACCATTCACCTGCTCTTCAGTGTGGTTGGTGGGTTTGGCTCTGAGTGAACTAGGGACTTTACCCTGGATGTGCTCCAAGAACAAAAATGAATTATGACAGGTCTGTAGCACTGGGGAAGGTTGTGTATGTTCATGAGGCTGGAGCACTTTGAATGTTAAGTGTATGTCCTGAACAGCATAAGACTTGGTTGTTCTCAAATGTATGCTCAATTGCTTTGATTAGGCATATTCCTTGAGCTGGTAACCACAGCCAGACTTGGGGATTA
Organism: Scalopus aquaticus; assembly: GCA_004024925.1. NCBI lineage: Eukaryota > Metazoa > Chordata > Mammalia > Eulipotyphla > Talpidae > Scalopus > Scalopus aquaticus. Next base: position 96,839 of record PVIJ01003710.1, read on the forward strand.
GATACTATCCATGAACTGCTATAGAGGGATATATCAAAAAAGCTGGAGCAAAAAAAAAAAAGAAATAGAAAAAAAAATAAAACTTGAGAGAAATTCCAACTCAGAAGGATTGTGGAATATGCATTGAAAGGAGTTTAAGGTAACAATAATTATAATTGTTTACTGAATTAAGACAAATAGTGAATGGTGGAAAAACAGTGATACAATAAAGGTCAAGAAAATATGAGGCTATTACAGCTAGGACTAATGAATTTGAAAATGCTATAACCAAATTAAAAATATAATAGAGTGCCTCAAGACTAGACAACACAATGCAGAGAAAAATTGAAATTGAAAGTATAGAGGCAGAGAACACACAAATAGAACAACAAAGAGAAAAAAAGAACTAAAAAATGAAAACAGTGTAAGATAACCTAAATAGAAATAATATCCATATCAGAGCGGTACCAGAAAGAAAAGGAAGAAGAAACATACAGGAAATTTGTCTGAAAAAAAATAATTGCTGAGGAGGATCTCAATTTGGGAAAAGAACGTGAGATCCTGATTCAAGAGGGACAAAGAGTTCCCAACAAAATAAAAACAGATTGACACATCCCAAGCCACATTATAATTAAATTGTTGTAAGTCAATGACAAGAACAGAACACTAAAACAGCAAGAGAGAGAGGAGTTATCTATAAGAGAACACCCATTAGATTGTCTGTGTTTAGTGCTCTTGGCTCTGAGTTTACCAGGGACTTTTCATTGGAATCTTAACAGGCAAAAAAGAAATGCAGAAGATATCTGAAAGGAAAGATTTAAAGCCTAGAATACTTTAGCCTGTAACACTATCACGCAAAAGAAAAGGAAGATCATTGAAAAGCAAAAAAATAAAAAAGAAGAAAAGAATGTATCAGCACCAAGCCAGATATGAAAGAAATATTAAAGCAACAACAAAATATACAAGTTACAGATACCTAAATTAAACAATGTGGGAGTAGGAGAGTCAAATTTTGCCCAACAGTATGAGTTTGAGATCAGAACATCTAATAAGTCACAAAAATAGTCCATCATAAACTAACTTCAGAAGAACTTTAAACAAACAAAAACCAATAGGAAGTAACAAATAAGACAATGAAAATGGAAACTAAACAAAACATAAAAGAAAGATGTCAATAAAAAAGGACAAAGACATTATGATTAAGGGCTTAATACAAGAAATAACACAAACACACACGCACACACACGCACAATGATGGAGTATAAGAACACAAGACAATTATTAGTAGAACTGAAGAGCAATATTGACAACAACACAAAAATATTAGTTGTGTTATTATTAATATCTTAATGCTTCATTCACAACTATGGACAGATCAACAAGACAGAATAAATAAGGAAACTATAATCTTAAGTGAGGCCAAAGAGGCTTAACAGAGCACTCCACTCAAAAACCACCATGTAATACATTTCCTTCAAGTGCACCTGGAATTCTCAATAATAGAACATATATATGGATAATAATCAATTGTCAATAAAACTATGACTATTGCAGTACTCCTTCTGATCATAACACCATTAAGCTAGGTATCAACTATAAAAAAAAATGGAAAAAACACAAATATATGGAGACTATATGCTAAACAATATGCCACTTGATATCTATTGGACTAAATAGGAAATTAAAGCAGAAATCAAAATATATCTCCAGACCTATGAGTCTACAAGCTAACAGAATTTAGGGGATGCAGCAAAAGCAGCCTTATGAGGGGTGATAATTACAATACAGACCCACATAAAGGAGCAGAAAACCCAAATAAAGAATGTTACACTTAATGCAAACTGACAAAGAAGAACAAACATTACCAAAACTTAATAGAAAGAAGTGAATAATAAAATAAGAGTAGAAATAAATTAAATAGAGGTAAAAGAGACCATACAAAAGATCAATGAAACTAAGAGTAGCTTCCTTGAGAGGATAAACAAAATCAATAAGCCTCTAGCTAGGCTAACAAAGAAAATAAGAAAGAAAACATTAATGAAGAGAAATAAAAATGAAAGGAGAGATTGCCACAGTTGGCACAAAAATACAAAGACTCACAAGAGATTATTATGAACAAATATGTGCTAATAAATTCAATAACCTCAAAGAAATGGAAATTTTTCTGGAACAAAATAGTTTACCAAGACTAAGCCAGGAAGTCTTGGTAACACTGGTCAACAAACTTTTACAAAAGTCAGGTTACTGAAATAAAATTAGTCATTTCCTGTCTATTTGTATGTGCTCAACATGAATATGACAATCAAATTCTAATTTTGGCTCTAATTTTTTTTTTTTTGTAATCTGCAATAAACTGATGTTTCCATCACGAAATGCATGCCAATAGTAACAGGCCTATGGTTAATACCTGTAAAAAATCAAGTCATAGACTACTTCTTAGATTTCTTTGTTTGTCTTTTGTACAGCTGTTCAGGAATAGAATAGATGGAAGACGGTTTCCATTGTGCAAAAGCACAGCCTTAAGACTCAATTTCGAAGAGTCTAGCATAGTCTCCAGTCTTGTGGGTCATGAGTGATTTCTAAGGCATTCATGAGGCCCTCAAGATCGGAACAGAATACCAGAGTACTTTCCTTTCTGAAGAAAGGCTCCAACTGCTGGTGGCGCTTTCAATAGAAAGTAATTGTGACATCTTCTTCTAGAAGATTCCATTGTTGGAGTCTTCATCCTAACAATTCTGCCTTGTTCTTAGCTAATTCCAAATAATGAACCAGGTCATTTAGTTCTTCCTGTGTTAGTCTGTGTGGGGTTGATGATGCTTATGGAACAGGAGAAGAACAGGCCGGCTCATCTTTGTCCTCATCAGATGAATCAAGAGAATATTCTGCTGGAGGTTCTGGAATAGGAAGGCCCTCACCATGTGCAACTGGTCTCAATGCAGACGGAATGTTTGGGTAGACTATTCTCGACTTCTTTTGCTTCGTTATTCCTCCGGAAAGAGGAGGAACCAAGCAGAAGTCACAGTCTTTTATGTGGTTGCTTGGCTCTTTCCACACCATGGGGACTGCAAATGGCATGGATGGTCTTTTGCCATTGAACCACTGTGAAAGCTGTGTTGTACATGTAGCACAGCATACATATGGGGCCCAAGGCTTGTCTTGGTCACCAACCTTGCATCTGAAGTCAAGATGATAAGCCTTCTTCACTTGAGAAGTGATACTTTTCTTTTGGTTGGCAAATGTCACTTCCCCACAAATAGAACAGAAATTGTCCACACTATTAACACACTTCCGAGGCATGACTGTTCTGTATTGTGCCTAAGTGAATAAAATAATAACAGTTCTATGGAACAGTAGATTCAACTGTCTCGCACAAAGTCTGAAATATTTTCAATGCTCAACCCTTCCGACAGGGCTTTCTATAGTGCACTGCTGACATCAGCTTACTTCAGCAGCTGCCTGGCAGTAGTATTGCACTACATCAGAAAATGATGCAATCAACTCTGCATGATGTGTGCGTGATGGTTTTATGCAATGTGATGCAGTATTACCTCATTCTAGGCTGATTTAGAATGTTGTCGCAGTCCTGCTGGATAAATTTACACAGTGAAACATATAAAATGAATTATATAAAATATCTTCAAAACGATAGCTAATAAAAAAATTTCAGGGTTATATTCATGTTCAGCACACCAAGATACTACAGATTAGGGCCTTTTTAAGTCAGTAACGATCTCACTGTTGACCAGTGCAATCAATCACAATCATGAAAATTGAAATAGTAATCAAAAATCTCCCCCAAAACAAAAACCCAGCAGCAGAAGGCTTTATAAGAAAATTCTGTCAAACATTTAAAGAAGAACTTACATCCATTTTACTCCATTTCTAATATTCCAAGTAGGGGAATGTTCCCTAATTCATTTTGCAGTGCCATCATTACCCTAATGAGTAATGATGGGTTTTCTTGCTTCTTACGGCAACCAAAGACAGCACAAGGAAAGAAAAACTACTGACCAGAATTCCTAATAAACAGTGATGCAAAAATCTTCAACAAATAACATCAGATAAACTCAACAACGCAATTATACATCACGATCAAGTGGAATTTATCCCAGGGTTGCGATAATAATGTCATATACATAAATCAATCAATTAGCAAAACAATAGATAAAAATCATTGTCTCACGTGTCTCCCTGGTGGTGCAGTGATGAGGTGCTGCGCTGTGGAGCTGTTGGCAGCAGCAGTGCAAGTTCAGCACCTGGCAGGGGAGATTCCCGCATGGCACAGCAGATTTCTCCTGCCTCACCCGCTGCTCCCCTCAGCAATGTATTTCTGTCATTTGCCTGTTCTTCTCCCCACTCTGTCACTGGTGAATCCTCTCACTGCACCAAGCCTCTGACATGTACCCCAGCTTGTATGCATAAGTAAATAAATCTTTAAAAATATCATATCAGCATATGCAGAGAAAACATATGATTAGAGTCAATACCTATATTTGACAAAAACTTTAAAAGATAGGAATAGAACGAACCTACTTCAAACAAGATAGGAATAGAAGGAACCTACTTCAATATAATAAAGGCCATCTAGTTAGAAGTCCTTTTTTTTAAAGATTTATAAATTTATGCATACAAGAACTGGGGTGTAGGCCAGAGATGTGGGGTGGTGAGAGGATTCACCAGAGACACAGTGGGGAGCAGAACAGGGGAATCTACTGAAATACACTGCTGAAGGGAGCAGTAGGAAAGGCAGGAAAGGTCTGCTGCACCATGGGGGAAGGTCCCTGGCCAGGGATCGAACTCATGCTGCAACTGGGTAGGGATCCAACTCATGCTGCAGTGACTGCTGACTGCCTCATAGTGCTGAGACTTAGCCTGTTGTGCCATCAGGGAGGCCCCATTTACTTAGAAGTCTTAGTGGTGAAAAACTGAAACCTTTAAGATCAAAACAAGACAAAGATGGCCACAGTCACCACTCTGCTTAATTTACTAGCCTCTGCTCTTGGAATTTTTAGAGAGATCAATCAGAAAATAATAGGAAATAAAGGAAATCCAGCTTGGAATTGATAAAATTATCATTTTTTTATTTATTAAATTAGTAATTTACTAAAATTATCATATTTTAAATATTATTTTATAATGAGAAAAATATCATTATTCCCAGATAACATGATACTGTCTACAGAAAACCCTAAAGGCGAGACCAAAAAGCTATTGGAAGAAATACATGAATACAGCAAAGTGCCAGGTTATAAAATCAACATATAAAAGTCTATAGTATTTTTATATAGAAGCAATGAATAAGAAGAAAAAAAATTAAGATAATGATTCCACTCAAAAATCACATCAAATATGATCACCTATCTGGAAATTAACCTAGTCAAAGTGGTAAAGTACTTAAACAATGAAAACTAGACAATGTCATTAATGGATGTAGCTCATAACATAAATTATGGAAATATATTTCATGGCAATGGATGGAGAGAATCAATGCAGCCAAAATGACCATCCTACCAAAAGCAAGACATCAATTTTATGGAATCCCATTAAAATAACAATAATATTCTTCAAAGAATTTAAGCAAAAAAAATTAATATATATGGAATCATGAAAGTCTTCAAATAGCCAAAACAATCTCGAGAAAGAACAAATGGAGGCATCATGTTATCTGAATTTAAACTATATTATAAAGGAATTGTAATTAAAGTAATATAATAATGGAATAAAAACAGACCCATGGGTCAATGGAACAGAATCAAAAGCACAGACATAAATGCATGCGTATAATAATTAATTCATGATAAAGGAGCCACTGCTATCCAACAAGGGAAAAATGTCCCTTTAACAAGTGGCACTGGGGAAACTGTGCGGCCACATGTAAAGAATGAATCCCATTCACAAAAATAAATTCTTTTTTTAAAAAAATATTTATTTATTTATGCATACAAGCTGGGGTACAGGGCCTCCCCAGTGGCGCAGCGGTTAAGCGCTGCGCTGTGGAGCTGTCGGCAGCGGCGACACGAGTTCGACGCCCGGCCGGGGAGAATCCCACATGGTGCGGCAGACCTCTCCTGGCTCACCCGCTGCTCCCCTCAGCAGTGTACTTCTGATCTGCCTGTTCTGCTCCCCACTCTGTCTCTGGTGAACCCTCTCGCCACCCCACGCCTCTGGCCTGCACCCCAGCTTGTATGTATAAATAAAAAATAAATCTTAAAAAAAAAAAGCTGGGGTACAGTCCAGAGGAGTGGGGTGGCAAGAGGGTTCACCAGAGACAGAGTGGGGAGCAAAATAGGCATATTGACGGAAACACACTGCTGAGAGGAACAGTGGGCAAGTCAGGAGAAATCTGCTGCGCCATGTGGGAATCTCCCCAGCTGGGAGTTGAACTCATGTTCCCACTGCCGACAGCGCCACAGCGCAGCGTTTAACCACTGCACCACCAGGGAGGCCCTCACAAAAATGGATTCTTAATTCTAAATGGATTAAGACTTTGATAAGCCCTGTGACAATAACATGTAGAAGAAAGCATTGGTGAGATGCATTTCATAACATCAATAATAAAGATGTTTCTGAAGACACCACCCTCTAGCAATGGAAAGAAAGGCAAAAATAAACAATTGAGATAACCTCAAATTATATAGTCTTGACACAGTAAAAGAAAATATAGATAAATTAAAAATATATCTTACTGAATGGGAGGAAATATTTACATATGACACAATTAAAAGGAGCTAATTTCAAGATATACAAAATCTTATTCAATTTAACCATAAAAAAGCAAACAATCCAATTAATAATTGGACAACAGATCTCAACAGACAATTCACCAGAGGCTATAGAGACCAACAGCAAGAAGAGGAAAATGTGCATTACCACTTTCAAAAAAGGAAGATGCAGGTCAAAATCACAATGACATATCAGCTCACACCTGTAAGGTGACACATACTAAAAAGTCAACTGCCAGAGAGGATGCAGAGTACAAGGAATTCTATTACACTGCTGGGGGGATGTAAACTGGCACATCCATTTTGGAAACAATCTGCATTTAACTTAAAAAAAAAAAGACTAAAAATGGGAATACTGCCTAAGCCAGTACACTTTAGCACCACTCTTGGGTATCTATTTGAAGAACGTGAAACCATCAACTTAAAATTTTATTTACCCTACAATGTTTATTGCAGAATGATTAATGTAGATAAGATATAAATAACCTATCAGTAATCTGATCGGATTACTCTATCAATAATCCACTGATAGAGTCAAAAAGATGTAGGATAGGGCCTCCCTGGAAGCACAGAGGTTAAAGTCTCAGTGCTACCAAGCTATTGCCAGCCACTGTGGCATGAGATCAATCCCAGGCAAGGGAGCTTCCCACATGGCACAGCAGACCTCTCCTGCCTCGCCCGCTGTTCCCCTCAGCAGTGTATTTCAGTAGATCTGCCTGTTCTTCTCCCCACTCTGTCTCTGGTGAATCCTCTCACCCCCCACACCTCTGCCCTACACCCCAGCTTTTGTATGCATAAATAAATAAATCTTTTTTAAAAAACGATGTAGTATAGCCACATCTGAAATACTATTCAGTCATAAGAAGAAATAAAATGTTACCATTTAGTAAAACAGAAGGCGTTTGAGAGAATTATGTGCATTAAAGCAAGTCAAAATGACAAAGACAAATATTGGACATTTATACAGCAGATGATCCAACAAAGGAAATATCTATAAAAATCAGCATACACTAATAAAGTGAGGTTTCTGAGTTTAAGAGGAAGGCAGAGGGAGAAAGGGTCAAAGGTATCAGGGAAGGTGGGGGAAAAATGTTAATCTGGAAAAAAATCAGACTGGGATGGTTTTTCAGAGACTGTGAGTTTTGACTTACTGGTTAAAAAAATAATTTTATGTATCTCATAATTTAGTGTTGTTAAGATAGGGGATTTCTTTTTAAAAAATGGATATTGGGCCTCCCTGGTGGCGCGGCGGTTGGGCGCTGCGCTGTGGAGCTGTCGGCAGCAGCGATGCGAGTTCGACGCCCGGCCAGGGAGAGTCCCACATGGCGCGGCAGACCAGGTCTCCTGCCTTGCCCGCTGCTCCCCTAGCCAGCGTGTTTCTGATCTGCCTGTTCTGCTCCCCACTCTGTCTCTAATGAAGCTTCTCGCCACTCCACGCCTCTGGCCTGTACCCCAGCTGTATGTATAAATAAATAAAAGACATAAATAACAATAAAAATATATATATAATAAAAAAAAAATAATAATAAATAAATAAATCTTTAAAAAAATTAAATAAAAAAATAAATAAATAAAAAATGGATATTTACATTTTCTTCCTATAAAATTCACATCACTGTACTAACCATTTATGGGTAATAAAATACTATGTAACAAAAACTGCAACCTTGCCAAAGGACCTCATTTTTCTTCATTTTTCTTCATCCATCTACCCATGTATCTGTGTCCCGGCAACCTACCTACCACGGGATACCCAACATTTCAACAAGCTTCAGAAGTGACAGTGTGAGATGATGAAAAAGCCTCGATGAGAAATAGCATTTCCTTTTCTTCCAGACACTGGAGGAATTTAGTTTCCAGTATCACCTTTATCCTGCAGCTTTAATTAAGGCCCCTGTAGCCTATTGATCCATGTAGTATGAAGATTTACCTTGGGGGCAGAAAAATCATAAGCTAAATAAACAACAGTAAACAGGGTGTGAGGAGGATCAAAGAAGACTCAAGCTTGATCCAATCGATGTGTTAAAGACAGAAGCAGGAACTGCAGGAGGGGAAGGAGAAGCTTGCCAATTTCCCCGTGCCCTTGTTCGTGTGTGAACATTCCCGTCTGCTTGCCCTTCTGTCTTCATGTGTCACCAATGGAGATGAGACATGCCTGGTCCAGAGAGGAGCATGGCTGGCCAGTGGCTGGAGGTCGTCCCCTGGGAGTACAGGATGACACTCTCACAACAGTCCTGCCTCAGAAATGAGAGTCACTCACTCAAGACTTGGCATTTCACGCATCCTCATTATACCACCAGCACCACCATAATCAACATTGTCTAAGAGAAAAACAAAATTCTTAAGGAATCCTGTTCTCAGTCTTGTGGGGGTAGAACGACATGATATATGTTATTTGTATAACCTGACTGAATCACGTTGATAGTAGATGCACTGTAGATTTTTGAATTAATAACTTGATTCAAGTCCAGCAGAGGATTATCGAATGCCTGGTTCACTGATAAAGATTGCGTGAGTGATCCCAACACCTGAGTGTCCAAAGCACCCAGTCAAGGCACCGAGATTACAGCCTTAAGGGGCTTCTCCTTTGAGGGAGCCCTTAGCCCTATGATGCGGTACGAATATAGGTCAGGAACCCTTATGTCAAAGACAATATTAAGAAAATTCACCCCCTGAGAATGAAGTCCAAACTAATCTCCTGAAGATCAAAGGTGTATAGTTAGGGAAAAATTAAAACTAGAAAGAGTATTGAAAAATTGTTTACGTAATGAAAAATAAGTGAAGGCGGAAGAGGACAGGGAGGAAAACAGAAGCGGAGAAGTAAGGAGCTGGCCCTATTCGTTGAGCATTTATTAATCACCAATCATAAGTGTAAATGGTTTTCATGCACTATCTTATATAACTCTCATGACAAACCCATGAGAGAGCTGCCATTATAATTTCCATATTTCAATTAAACATTAAGACTGAATAGATATTAAGAAACAGACACAATGTCACCTAACCAGCTTTTAACTCTATAACCACCCAACCAGCTTAAGAGTAGGAAGTACGAATGAGATGAAGAAGGAGGTAAACTTAGAAAAAGCTTTTTGAGGCAACATTGGCTCATAATGGTGCACGTGATTCAGAGGTATAATCACATACATCTCCTGAGACATGTCACCACAACATACCCACCACCAAGCACCCACAGTCCTCCGCCATATTCCACTGGGTCCCCTCCACACTTTGCTCTTCTCCCTTCCCCTCTCCCTCTATTAGCCTCAATTCTACAGACAGATTTGTAGGATTTGTTGTTGGCTTGGTTTTGTCTGATCCAAAGATAAATTTTAAGTACTGAATATATTTCACCCTATTTTCATCTGTATCAAAGTACTATGAAAAGAACACTGGTGCAAAATATTAAGAAGCCTTTGATAAAAATCATTTGCCAACCACTGAAATACTGTATATGAAAATAATCCCTAAAAGTGTAGGATCCTTAAAGAGAAAGTGAAAGAAATGGTTATCTTTGTCACACAGTCATCACCTAAGTTCTACCCTTTTCCACGCCCCCAAAGGTCAAGCAAGCTAAAACAAAAGCTTATGATGCTGAATACTTGAAATACAGATATGGGGATATTCATGAATTGTTAAGTCCTGGATGAAACTCTAGAGCTGCTGAAATTACACTTTTGCATGTGAAGCAGCACTTGCAAAATTTATATGCATGTTTCTGTTCTTACAGAGAGAGGAAAACTGTCTCTACTCATCTGGCCCCTGGGTAAGAAGCCATGTGGCTTCACAATAACTCCAAAAAAAATCTAGGATCAGACCATCAGGGTTGATTTCCTAAATGCTACTTCTTCGATGTGTAAATTCACTTCTTAAGTCTATTTCTTCATTGGTGTGTAAGTTCCACCCCTTTCGGAACTCAGATTTAAATTCTCCATCCAACTTAATTTTGGCAGCTTCTGTATAGCCATAATTAATGAAGTACAAGTTTGAAACAGCAAATGCTGAGCATATGGATATTCCAGAGACATATCAACATCATTATCAGGAAAAATGAGATGTCACTCAGTGTGTGCATAGCAGTTTTCAGATTCAACCCAAATGAAAATTAATATCCCTCCCTTCAGCACAATATGGACCAAATAGTATAAAGTCTTCCCTAATAACAACATGATAGGTGACACGGTGTGGGATACAAAATACAAAATGGAAGACAATTGCTTCTTTCTCGTTCTATATATCTGATACCTAAGCAATCCCAGGTGCCTGCATTGATGCCAAGAGCAAGGACATGAGTTAAAGAATTTTACCAATTTGAACCAGTGTTCCTTTCTTTCAGATAAGTTTTAATTTCAAGCAATATATTCTATGTTATTTTATATTTTATGTATTTTCTTACATCCTTGTTCTTCCTTCAGGTATAGTCCCTGTAGTTCTCCCACCACCATAACACTATATTTTATTTTCTTTAAATAAATATTTTTTTCTTTTTTTTTTTTTTGTAATACATACAAGCCGAGGTACAGGCCAGAGGCATGGGGTGGCGAGAGGGTTCACCAGAGACAGAGCGGGTAGCAGAACAGGCAGATCAGAAATATACTGCTGAGCGGAGCAGTGGGCGAGGCAGGAGAGGTCTGCCGCGCCATGTGGGATTCTCCCTGGCCGGGCATCGAACTCGCGTCACCGCTGCCGACAGCTCCACAGCGCAGTGCTTAACCGCTGCGCCACCAGGGAGGCCCCATAACACTGTATTTTAAATCAATTCACTAAAAGATCTGTCACATGCTGAATAACCAGGTAGATGGGAATTTCAATGGACAAGTTCTGTATTCTCACAGGGCAGCATTGTGAAGAGGAAGCCTTGGTTTGCATCTTCTTTCAGACTGTCCATGTCCCAAACACACAGGCCCTAACGGAAAGGAATTCTCCTTCCTAGAGCCGTAGCTCCCTGCTTGCCAGGCACACTCAAAATGCTCTGTCATTTTCCCCTCCTATATCCAAGTTTTATTTTTATTTTGTCAGTATGTATATTATGATCTCAATTGCGTAAATATTATATACCAGTATATTCTAGATAGGAAATGTATCTGCTGTTTCAGCCCACCTGAAACCTAGCCTTTCTTTTCCTTCCAGGGAACAGCTTTCTGATTTCAGCCCTAGACCCCAGTTCTATGACACTGGATGAGAGAGGCAGGGATGCGTGACCCAGGCCGGGCTCTGCTGAACACTCTGTGCCACGGTGCTTGACGGAAGTTTTACATATGACCAAGCCAGAACTACAGAATGCAGTTTCTTTTCTGTTGTTTTTCAATTTTTCTGTCTATCCCCTACACCTTTGAGCCTTTCCCCTCCCTCCTCCCTCTTTTTTTTTTTTAAAGATTTATTTATTCATGCATACAAGCTGGGGTGTAGGCCAGAGGTGTGGGGTGGTGAGAGAATTCACCAGAGACACAGTGGGGAGCAGAACAGGCAGATCGACTGAAGTACACTGCTGAGGGGAGCAGCGGGCAAGGCAGGAGAGGTCTGCAGCGCCATGTGGGAATCTCCCTGGCGGGGAATTGAACTCATGCTGCATGGGCTGAGGACAGCTTCAGAGGCCGAGACTCAACCCGTTGCGCCATCAGGGAGGCCCTCCCTCCTCCCTCTTAAACTTTCAAACCTCACTTTGGTTATCAGTGTCGACCAGTTAATAATTACTTTGTTTTATCAGTTCATCTACTTTGGTTCCCTATTTTACTCATATTTGTGAAATCATCCAATATTTTTCTTTCTCATTTTGACTGGCATTGCTACACATACTTCCCTCAAACTCCTTCCCTTTTGTTGTAAATGGCAACATTTCATATTCCTTAGAGCTGAATATTGTATGGATATACAGTATCGTCTTGGCCCGTTCTCTCTCAGTGGACACATAGATCACTCCCGTGTCCTAGCCACCCCAAAGCACACGGCAATAACTGACATGCACGTGGAGCATATCAATTTTTGAGTTGATATATATTCTTTGGATAGTTACTGCGTGTGACTGCTGGGTCATCCTATATATCCATGGCTAGTTTTTAAATGTAGGTCCAGATCATTTTCTGAAGACGATACAGTTGATATTCCACCAATAATAGATTAGTGTCCCTCATTTTTCTCATTAAATCCAAGTTTTACAAATGCAGAGTCTGAGGTTCATTGAGATAATTAACTGGCCAAACATCACAGGAGGAAAGGAAATCTTCCCTTTGTGAGATTACAGGCATTCAAGAATAGAAGGAATCCCTCATGGGACGTGCCCATCACATGGATGATGGAATGGAAACACTATTTGTGATTAAGATTTCTTACTTGGAGATCCTCAAATTAGCACATTTCTATGAAAGTATTCACATCTGCCTAATGGTTCAGAACTTCCTGATTCTCCTGGTGGCTCAAGGAGCAAGATGGATTGGTCAAACAGGAGTTATCAGCAGGGAAAATGTTTAAGTGCAAGGTTTTTAAAACTCACAGATAAGGGCCTCCCTTGTGGCGCAGCAGTTGAGCGCTGTGCTGTGGAGCTGTCGGCAGCACACGATGCGAGTTCGACGCCCAGCCAGGGAGAATCCCACATGGCGCGGCAGACCTCTCCTGCCTCGCCCGCTGCTCCCCTTAGCAGTGTATTTCTGATCTGCCTGTTCTGCTCCCCACTCTGTCTCTGGTGAACCCTCTCGCTGCCCCACGCCTCTGGCCTGTACTCCAGCTTGTATGTATAAATAAATAAATCTTTAAAAAAAAAAAAAGGATTTTCTCTTTAAAAAAAAAAAACCTCACAGATAAAATCAACAAGGATTGTTGCCACCCACCACCCCCAATCTCACGGCCCCATGAAGACAGCTGTCAAACCAAAGAGGAAAAAAAACAATGTACTATGTTTATTACAAAAGCCACCATTGTAAAAGACAGTGGTAAAACAGACTAATTCTGTACTTTGGCTTAGACTTTGGCACTACTATATAACAGTCTATAATGCCAGATAATTTAATGAATTAATAAATGAGTGAAAAACCAATGCCTGAATGAATGAATGGTTAAAACATTCCAAATCTACAACCACCAAGAAGAAAATCCTAAGAATTCTAGTTCAAACCAGTGAGGGTCTACAATGACAAAAATAAAACCTAAATTCCAGAAACACTCGCTAACTAGCACAGGCTTCTTTCAAGGACCCAGGAGGAGCTGTAGCAATGTGTTCCAATGATCCTAATATTTTTGTGAAATTTGCAAAAGTAAGAACTTTAAGGCACATTTGCTTAAAATTTCTGTCTCTATTCTCTCATATGAAATGACATTAGAATGACCATGTGTGTTTTTGAATCAGCTAAGGAAGAAGTTGAGTTGGGCATAAATTTAGTGTGAGCCACATATTTCTGTGGCTCACCGCCTCTTCACGTACAGTTGAGTTATTGCTGTAGGAAGATGGGAGTAACTTCTAGGAATATTCTTACTGCACTGACTCATCTGGCATCTCTACACAGGACTTGAGGTAAGAGCATAGAAACATGTCCCAAAGCTCTTTAACATCATGCACCAATGTGTGGAGTCAGAAAGTAAACTATGGAAGCTTCTTCCATTCAACAGATGTGGAAATTTGTAAGCAGTGGATTTCATTCTAACCAATCCCAAGCCTTAATAAAAAACTTCCTCCTATCAGGAGTACATTTGACTATATACCTAAAACAATTATAAATGCATTATTTATTGGTATGATCATGCAAAATATAACATATAAACAAATCCCTGAATTTGTAAGGTGCAAATATGTAGCAGTTCCACAAATCTTGCACTATGTCAAATTGCATGTTTTATGTGTCCAAGTATACCAAATTGGATCTTAGCATACCTGAAGCACTGGACAAAGTATGGTGATCTCAAAGAAAAAGGTCTACAAAATGGTCTCTGATCAGCAAAGACACCTAAAGAAAAAAAAGTTCCAAGGTGGTGCCTCTGAATTTTTTCACTATGGCAATATGTGTCAACAGCTAAAGAATGAGTTATTTATTAATAATTATGGATTGTAATACGAAGTGGCAACAATTTAAATGCATTTATTTATAATTACCTATGCCTTACTTTTTGAATAATTTTACATGTTGTTATGTAATTAGCCATATAAATATTTGAATATATCAGTATAGATATATATATATACACTATAATGGCAGTCAGTAAGATTATTGTTAATAAAAATTGTCATATAATTGATAAAATTTATATTTTCTGGGCTTTATGCATCTGTAGTATTTCTCAGCACTTTTAATGTTATAATCTATTTAATTTTATTTTAAAAAGTATGTATTTTACACCTAATTTTGTGTTGAAGTGCTTTTTTAGAGAAAGTTACATACAAACTTGTGCACACATATGCACAAACTAATGGCAAAAGTGTCAATCCTCAGGAAACTTAAATCTACCACTGAGCTCAGAAGGGTGAGGAGTTTATGAAAAGTTCTGCCTTTAAATTTTAATTTGATCTTTGTGCGTGTGCTCCTGCTGCCTTGAGCAGCAGATGCTGCACAGAGCTTGTTTATAAGCAAAGAGCCAAAAAGTGTGCTGGGATCCCTAGGGCTGGCCAACGATGGAGCAGGCACACAGGAGAGAGCGCTAGGGATCCGTTTTTCATTTTCTTCCCCTCCACCTGGTTCAGGAAAACAGTGCCTGAAACACTCCAGATCCATGGAGTAAATATCCCACTATCGCTGTGCTCGCACTTGGTCTGCTCTCTTCTTCCTGCTATGTTAAGTCCTCCCCAGCACATTTGTGTGGAGGCTTTTTCACTCATGCTGGTTCATGTCATGGTGACAGATGATTCCCGCTAAAGGTCACTGGTCCAGAGCTGCATTTATTAGCAGCAGTTTTCTGTTATAGTTGGCAGAATTTCTCCTAAACTTGGGGAAGGAAAACAGCTGCCAGAATGAGTCAAGGGGATTTGGGAGAGAATTTATGAAACTTGTGTGTATTCTCAAATGCAAGCATGGCCATAGAGAGGCATGCCATTTTCACCCAGCTAATCACTTATAAAAATTCCCATACCATCACTAAAATAAAAAGTGAAAAAAAACAAAGTATCTCCTTAAATATCCCCCGTAAGTAGGTATATGTCCATGTATCATCTTTCCTGCATACATTTATGTTCTCCAGTGATTATGCAGACTCAGACCTGCTGACTGAGGTCAACAGCAGAACTGTTTTTTTTTTTTTTAATTTTATGCATACAAGCAGGGGTGCAGGCCAGAGGCGTGGGGCGGTGAGAAGGTTCACCAGAGATAGAGTGGGGAGCAGAACAGGCAGATCGATGGAAGTACACAGTACACTGTTGAGGGGAGCAGCGGGGTAGGCAGGAGAGGTCTGCCGGGCCATGTGGGAATCTCCCCAGTCGGGCGTCGAACTCGCATCACAGCTGCGACAACTCCACAGCGCAGCGCTTTAAACTGCTGCGCCACCGGGGAGGCCCCAGAACTGGTTTGGTTTTGACACCATATGCATGCACACTGCTAGTTCATGAGCCAACAACTGTGTCACAAAGTAGTTGAGCTAGTAGAGACAATTATCTTCTCTAGAAGATAATTCAAAATGGGTGTCGAGCCCTTGGCCTGCTCTTTGCTATGGGGTCGTTTAAACCTATACTCTCTGTGGAGAAAGAGAATTCATCACTGACAAAAATATACCAAGTGAGGATACTGTGCTAGACAAAAATACAAAAGTAAACAAAACATGGTATCCATCCTTGGAGTTCAGAATCCAATGTTAGAAAAAAACAGATATATAATTCCACGACAACAAGACCTGTTACCAAGTTGTGTGGCACGTGAAACCAGTAAAGAAAGCAACTACACAGGGTCATCAGTGGTGCTCTGGCAAGCGGGGAAGCACAGAAAATGTTCCCGGTGGTGTGAAATGCACCAGGCAGATAAGAGGGAGGGAAATTACAGGAAAAGGTGATCACAGCATGAGAAATGGCACAGTGTACTATAACATATAGAAGAAACCTGGCATGGCTAAGGTACAGGGGTGATGCCAGGAGATATTACAGGGTTTAGGCTGAGTTAGGGCATTTTTTAAAGTATTTACCTTGTGATGAACTGAGGAGTTTAACACCAACAGTTCTTTATGTTTCCATTTTAAAATATATGAAAAAGTGCCTCAACTTGCTGGCATTTTATTCCAGAAGTTATTTGTGTGGTTCAACTGATCATCTCTTTCAGCTCTACCCGGCAATATTTCCTTCTGGAGCACCTCAAAGAATTGACTCAAGATTCAATTAAATGAAGAAATTGGAAGCACAGGCAAGTCAATTATAGGGCAGCCCTGGTAAAGTGAGGCAGGTGGGATTACTCCTCTAGACTGAGCTTTGAATTCAATGTTGGTTAATTAACTCCTTAGAGTTTAGTTTCTTTCCTCTCCCAAATGTAATCTCCTCCCCACTAGACAACAAAAATGCAAGAAAATAAGATTTCTTTGGAACATAAAAGACAGATGGCAGGAAGCACCAGGCATGTCAGCAAACCTACATGAGGCCAAAATTACTATTTCAGGCCTCAGCCACCACTGTCCTAGGCTGAACTTAGTAATTATTCCAGTATTCAAGCCACTCTGCACTTCTTATAGCTGAGATTGCCAGCTAGACCAAGTGGGTATGTGGAATAGATGTGTCTAAAGGAGACATAATTTTGTCAAATATATCTAAACACGTGTACCCTAATGAGAGTTATCCTCAGGAGAGTTTACTTTAAAAAATCACACTATTACAATGATACTTACATTATAGATATGCTGATGATTTTTTTTTATCTTGTTGACATTTGTTTGCTTCTAGAGCCTCGTAATTCTACTGAATGCCATCAAAAAATAAAGACCTATCTCATTTTATACTACAAGTCATTCTTTTTTAAAAAAATTTATGCATACAAGCTGGGGTACAGGCCAGAGGCCTGGGACGGCGAGAGGCTTTGCCAGAGACAGAATGGGGAGCAGAACAGGTAGATCGACGGAAATATACTGCTCATTTTTAAGTTTTAACTTTCAGTGTTATAAATGTTCTAAGTATTAACTGAGAGCAATTTTGGTGCCTAGAAGATACTGGCAGTATCTGGAGACATGCCTGGTTGTCACAATTTAAGAGAATGTGCTTCTGGCAGGTATTAAAGCCAGTGATACTGCTAAACATCCTGTAACACAAGACAATGCCTCCCCCAACAAAGAACTGTCTGATCCAAAGGACCAATAATGCTGTTACTAAAAATCCTGCCTGCAAATGTATATTTAATGTATGGAAGGGTAAAGCCTGTTCTCTTTATCCCTTAAATGCTTCTACTCTAAGAATTTTGTTGCACACTCCACACCAAAAAAACCTGTTGCAAGATACAAGATCAATATACATGACAAATCTTTTGCACTTCTATACAATCACATTTCTAACTAACAAAATATCTGAAAAACAAATAAAATAATCTCATTCACATCTGCATCACAAATAACAAAGGGCTTAAGAATAAATTTAACCGAAGAAGTGAAAGATCGGTACGATGAAATTGTAAGACTTTGATGAAAGAAGATGACACAAATGGAAATCTATCCCATGTTCAAGAATTAAAATAATCTAAAATGTCCTTACTACCCAAAGTGACCTACAAATTCAATGTAATCCTTACCAAATTCCAATGACATTTTTCTTAGAAATAGAAAAACAGCTATACTAGAATTTGTATGGAAACATAAAAGACCGAACAGTCAAAATAAACCTGAGAAAGAATAACAAAACTGGATACATCAGACTTACTGGTTTCAAACTATATAACAAAGCTATAGTTAACCAAACAATATTGGACTGGCATTTGGGGAAAAAAAAAAACACAGACCAACTGAATAGAATTTAGAGCCCATAAATAAACCCTCACTTGCATGGTCTCTAATATTTGACAAGGGAGTCAGGAGCACTCAATAAGAAAAACACTAATTCTCTCTAATAAATGGTGACAAGAAAATTGGATAACCAAAAGCAAAAGAGTAAAATTGGATCCCTATGTTCCATCATTTACAAAAATTAACTCCAAATGAATTAAAGACTTTTAAATATAAGGCTAGAAACTGTAAAGCTCCTAGAAGAAAAAAATAGGGAAAACATGTTTTTAACATTAGTCTTGGCAATGATTTCCTGAATATGTCATCAAAAGCACAAGGAACAGAAGCAAAAATAATTTGGGACTACATCCAAATACAAAGTTTCTTATTTTGTTAAAAGAAACAATCAGCTAAATGTGAAGGCAACACACAAGCTTTTCTTCTATCTTCTGGAGTCTTCTGCTATTTTTCAGAGAGATCACAAGTACAAGAGAATCCATGACCCTGATAGCGGGCTTTAGCAGTTAGTATGTAAATACTCTGCCTCCCTCAACCTACAGGTGGAAAATCTGAATCATGTACACACTTACTCCCACTGTTTTCTTATGGATGAGCTCATGAAAACAGGAAAATTGGCAATGTAGTCATACTTTTCCCATCTTTCCCTTTTCTCACTTCCCTACTCCTCTTGAATCTATCAAATAAACTCCATGTCTCAGAATCTGATTCCAGAGGACTCAGTATAAGATATTTATTAAACCAGAGATCAGAAAATGTTTTATTTAAAGAACAGAAAGGATATGTTTTAGAATTATATGGCTTCTGTCACAACTACTCAGCTCTACTATTGTAACATGAAAGTAGTCATAGTAAACACTTAAAAGAATGAATAGTGATGTGTTAAAAAAAAAAAACTACTTACAAAAATTAAGTTGTGGATTATATTTGGCCCACGGGCCATAGTTTGCCTCATCCTGTGATAAATAATAACTATAGTTAAAATTACACAAAAGGGAACAAACTGGAAGGATACTGGGTAACACTAATCATAGGAAAACTCATTTTGGAGCTAAGGAAGCAGAAAATAATAGATTATCTATCAGAGCATATTCCCAAGATTCTTCCATTCCAACATATATTTCTACCATGGAATTTTTCCATTCAGGACTCAGAAAGCCAAGATGCAGAGCCCCATCAACATGATCTGGGCAATGGGTTTGCTCGTTGCCTAGGGAAGCACAGTGTAACAACTCTTGATTGACAATCCCATCAAACCTTATGCAATGGGGAAAGAAATACTTCCCCTGTGGAAATCAGAGTATTACTGCAAAATAAGTTGAACTGGATAATGGATGGCAAAAAAACAATTCCACTTCATTTGCTGGTATGTCACTTTTGCTCATGTTTTTTTAATTTCTTTTGGTTCCATCCTATTAGCTGCATTTTCCAACTGACCACGTTATCATTATTTTTCCTTTTTAACTCTTATCTTCTTCTTGAATTTCCTTAATATTCTTCAGAATCACTAATATCTAATGAAGGGAATTTATTAAGTAACATAACATGTACTACAAAGATGAACTCATTTTTTAAAATCTTATAAACAACAAATATTAGGAAGGTGAATGCACTAATGCTTGTGCCCCTTAAATTTATCCCTTGCCATGTATCTATGTTATTATCTGGCATGAGATTTTAGAAATCCACTCTGTGTGCCCCTATTCTATACCTATTTAATTGACCACACGATATCTTCTAATTCTACCAGCCTTTCAGGGTGGGGAACTATAGTTTATCAAAGGATTAGAATATTGAATAAAGCTGAGCTGTGAAAATGGTGACAACAACCTTCAACTCCCATTCTAGTCAAAACTGTTTCTTCTAATTGTGTTATCGATATCAATTTAGAGTCACAGTCCTGTACAGAACAATATTAGAATCCAAGTCCTCTGTATGGCAATGCTACATGGATCTGTGACATTTTATAACATTTCTTAAGTGACTTAGGATAAATGTCACTATGCTATTGGAAGAGTAAAGGGATGACCTTTAAATATGATCATTAACTATCACTTTCCTTGTGCAAGCATGACTTTCTGCCCTCTTACACAAACTCCAGATGTTGGTCTTATCTGAACCTGACCACCATGATTAGCATAGGCCAAATCTTACTTTGACCATCTCGTGTTCAGAGTTAGACAAATTGCTTATCAGTGTTGTTCAGTGGAATGGGCCTTTTCTTTTGCAATCTATTCAGCATGCAATTTTCATTTTGCTCATGAGAAAACCTAAGCATAACCTAGATAGTTATGGATATACTGAGAAAAGCTATTCTTTACTGAGTAAATAGACTATATTACTATAGTTAATTCTGTTTCTTATAACTTTTTAATGTAACTGGTAGACAATATTAAATTACATATATGGTCCACATTGTATTTCTATTAACAGTACTTTTCTGGGTTATAGAAAGAACATTTACTACTTTAGTTTTTTCATGACCATGGCAAATATATGTATATAAAGATTTTTGTTTACAAGAAACAGCTACCTGCCACCCAGCCACTCAGAGCACTGGCTGCTGCTCTTCCCGAGAATCTTTAATCATGTAATGAATAAACTAACTTAAAAAGAAGTCTGTGAACTCAATTGGAAACATTTCAGGACTCTTTCAATGTTGGGAAAGGAAAGAAGGCTGAGATCACAGTCAGTTGCATTGTTAATAATACCCATTATAGTGGTTACACAATCACAGTGCCATCTGTTAGGTAATAACAATGTGGGACACACTACTGGAAAAAAAATAATCTTTCCTACTGAATTAGTCATAAAAGTTATCTTTTATGTTTATTTGTTTTTCTCTAATGTTCACAAGACTTGTTTTAGAGAAAACTATAGTTGGAGTTTACCTTTTCTTAATTAACCTGTAGATTTACTGGTTCTGCCCTCCAAAAATAGTAAATACTAAAACCCAAGAATAATTTCAGATTAAGGATCGTGAGTTTACTAGGAGCAGGTAGTAGGTAAAGAAAAGGATAAGGAAGGGAGTGAGGAAGAGGAATGTGTACTTTTCTGGATAAAACTTCCTTTCAAAAACTATTCAACAAATTCTTCCATTAATGTAAATGATTAACAAAATCTGAAGGCACTATACTTGACCAGTGAAATTTTCAGTTAAAAGGATCAAAAATCTAAATTTAAGAGCAGGAAACATAGCAGTAACATTCTGAGAGAGAGTAACATTCAGGCAACTGGTTCAGCAGAGGACTATCTCGAATATCAAACCTTCACAAAAGGACTTTCAAGCATATCTGGGAAACCCTAGACCCCTGTTGGACATTCATTCAGAGAACACATTGAAATGTGAAGTTGTCATTTTACAAATGCAGCTAACTTAGTTTAATTCATTTTCTCCCATTTTCCCTTATTTAGCTACAGCAATCACCCTCCCTCTTCTCCAACCTACCAAAGCACTTATAAATGTCACATGTTTACTCTTATATAAAATGCACCACTGGAAAGCTTAACAGTTTAATTCTATAACCCAAAATTTCCCCTCCTAGGAATCTACCCAAAGAGCACAAAAACACTAATTTGAAAGGAAACCTGAACTTCTATGTTTATTGCAGCACTATTTACAATATCCAAGATACGGAAACAACATAAATGCCCCAAAACATACGAGTAGATCAAGAAGATGTGGTATATATACACAATGGAGCATTACTCAGCGATCAAGATAGATTATATATGTATGTATATGTGTATGTATGTATGTATATGTATGTATATAGAGATATTATATATCTAATATCTAATATCTATATCTATATATATATATACATATATATATATATAAAAACTCATGCCATTTGCAACAAAATGGATGGAGTTGGAAACAATTATGCTAAGCAAAATAAGCCAGAGGAGAAAGATAAATACCAGATGGTATCAGTTATATGTGGAATATAGAGAAACCAAAATAGGGTCAGAGAAAGACAAACTTTAAAACCAACTTTTGAGCTGCCCATAGATCTGACATCCAGAGCTATGGGTGGTGGGGGAAGAGCACAATGGACTACAGTAGAGGACTGTGGGTACTTCGGCGGTAGGACTGCTATGGTGACTTCCCCAGATATAGGAAATCCTATACTGTCAAAATACTAACAAGGATGTAAAAAAAAAAAAAAGGTACTTCAATTTAAAGAAATCAAAAATAGAATTTATTAACATATCTCAAAGCTGATTTACCCTCAAAGTCACAAATAAATAAAATATATGTGAAGAGTGATATTCATATACTTGAAAATGTATTTGAAATAAATGTTTTCTGAGGAAAATATATTTTAAAACTAGGTCTAATTCCAGAGAGCCAATGATGGAAGCATTTTTCCAGGCACATCTCCCAGGGTCACATGAAAGAAGATTTACTTTGCACTTCAGAGCAGAACTTGGCAGAACTTCAGAGACATAGCTTGAAGGGTGACTTTCAGAGTAGGCATTATATTAGTCCAATGAGCAGCTAAGAGTGCTAAGGGATATTTCTAAGTCAACCACAAGGAAAGATACTAAGACACGTTTTATACTGTTGTTAATTGCTTTAGATTTGAAAAAAAATAATAATAATTCCATATACAAAATGTCTGGGGATTTTGCCCAGTCTTCCAGTCTACAAGATCTCAGTCCATAAAAATACAAATATCAATATGATTCAGAAGTTTTGAATAGACATCAACCTCCCATGTAGGCCTCAGACACACACACACACACACAGAGAGAGAGAGAGAGAGAGAGAGAGAGAGAGAGCGCCACAAACATTACACTAATTTCTACCAATTGACATTAGGTTTCCCTTCTTCCTGTAAATTCAAATCACTCCCAATTTTCACATTTCTCTTCCCTTCATTCATGCAGGTAACCCTGTTCATATGATCTTACTAATTTGTATGATGGGGCAGGGTACAAAGAACGCAGGACTGGGAGTCCAAGCATCAAGCATCACTTTCTTACTCCACCATTTTCTTGGCTACATTACATAACTTCTCTAAGCCTCAGTTTGCTCTTCCCTAAAATAAGGTAAAAGTTGTAGAAACCTATTAGCAAATAGTTTTATCTTAATAAATGTTAGATCCATCTAGAATCCTCTCCCCTTTAGTATTACACACACATTTATTTTCCCAGCTGCCATCCCACCTTCTCTGTGACCATGCAAGCATTGAACTTGCTCCCTAAGTTTTTATGTCTTATCAGTCAATGAGTGACTGATACGGAGAAACAACAGATCAGTGCCCTTGCCTTCTTTTTTGTTATACTCTGCTTCCCTCATTTCCTTAGATGTTTCATCTCAAATCACTGCCTCAATAAATCAATTGTATAAGAATCCCTGTCTCAGGCTATTTTTAGGGAACTTGACCTAAGACAGTTTTCATCAACTTTTTCCCCTTCACTTTTCAAATTTCATTTGGTCCTTTATCTTCTGTCTTACAACTGATCGAAAACACATTTTCTCTCTCCAGAAAGTAGTGGTAAATAGAAAAATAAATCATTATTTTTTGGAGGCTTACTCTATTAAAATCTTTCTACAATTTCTAGGCACCACTAAATGCCAGTTTTACCAAGTTAGATACTCCCTACTTGCCCAGCAAAGATAGATACAGAAAATTTAATATTTAAGAGTTACAATTGCAAAATTACTTTTCAATCTGAACTTGCCAACCATTTATAGGTCATTCACAAGACTCTTTCCTCATGATGGCCACTAGAAGAGGAAAGACAATACTGGCCATGTGACTCAGTTGGTCCCATTTGCTCTTTCCAGCATAGATAGTCCCCAAAGTCCAAAGTCTCAAGTATCTGACAGACTCTTAGCCAGTAGTTCTACTCTATGACTCTCTTGGATTTGCACAGACTCTGGTATATACATGGTACACATTGGCAGAATGTTTCTGTTTTCTAATATATTTGGGAAACAATGTATACCACACGCTACCCTACCCCCCCACACACACATTGTATGTATTCTCAAGTATCAAGTAAGTGCACAAGTTAAATGTATATCATTTGAGCTCTTAGATGGAATAGATGTGATTAGGTCAGGGAACAGAAAACCTCTTATTTTACTGTGGCAATTGATCTCCTCTGCCAGACAACTTCTCACTTTCCAATTCACTCCGTAATGTACCATCAATGAACTCAGTTCCAAATGAGGTTTGGCCTCTTCTTTCCTATGCTGTAGGATGGTTCTATAAAGATCATATTCTTATGTATTTCTGGAAACCTTTTCTGACCAAAACACCGCTCTTCTCCAGGAAAGACTGAACATAAATTGGCCCAGATTTTTTTGCAGATAAATCACCTGAAATTGTCTCCCTTCCAGTGCTTGAGGAAATGATATTTACTTGGGATCACACAGCTCCTTTGTATACAAGCTATTGTGGCCCCCTTCTTCCTTACAGAGAATAAGCACAAACCTATTTCTTTCACCTTTGTTTAATTAATAGAAACACTTTCCAGAGGATTAACTCCTTTAAAATTTTAATGGAGTTCCTTAGTTCTTGAATTGCATTACCATGATATGGCTCTACAATTCATCTGTTGCTTTAGCTGTTAAAATTGTGTGACTACAATATGCATACATGCTAGAAGGTTAAATGGACTGAAACATGACAAAATAAATGGTTAATAAAGAATAGCATTTATGGGGGCAGCAATTTTGTCTAACCTTCCTAGATAATAAGTGCAGATTTGCATATCTCTGAGATCTGTCACTTATCCATAAAAGGTAGAAGGAAAATACAAGGAATAAGCCCACATTTGGAATAAGGTCAAAGTGTAAGCACAACTTTGTACTCTCTCTAATAAATGAAGTTCCAGAAGTCAGGATTTGCTCTGAAAATCTGGGAGTACGTCAATTCCCCCTCCTCTGTGCAGATAAAATGAGATCATATTTTGTCACATCAGAAAATGAAATCAACAAGGCACTGCAATCTATTAACAAGGAATGACTTGCCTGAATTTATCAGAAGACCTGTCTCTTCCTTCCTGGATGAAAATTTTGGTGTCATAATTGCGTAACTGGGTTAGTCCAACATTTTTCATGGGAATCGATATAATTTGGTCTTCAGATATAAGGTTATATATTTTGTCTTAAAAAGTTTAAAATTTAACAAATACTTGAAAAAAAGAGCAAATTTGAGTTATAATAAAGATGAACCCCTGGAGGAAGATCTTGGTGGTCATCTTGAGTATCTAGAAGACATGTGTCAAGCAGGTAGAAATAAACTAATGATTGTGTATTTTGTTCTAGTTTACCTTCCAACAAAAATGAAATGAATGACTTGAGAAACTAATGAGTTTCTCATTACCAAAATTAGGCAAGCACAGGCTAAGTGCCACCTTACAAGAGATTTTTTAATGTTGAGGTGGTTTTCCAAGAACTACTCTGATGGTGAAAGACTGCAACTCCAAGCTTAGGCAACAATTCTAAGACTGTTGGGAGGAGCAGAACTACCACAAAAATGTCCCAGTTACCCAAAATATGCACAAATAATCAATTGACTTTGAATGGGCTATGTTCAGATATTGATTTTTTCCTGTAATGATAAGGCAAGTGGGGTTACTATTTTTTGTTTCAGTAAGTCTACATGGAGAATTGTGTAGCAGTCAAAATACAAAATTTAGAAAATTGTACCCTTTAGGCTTTTATAGAGACTTAATTTCAAATTACCACCCTGTTCACCAATGAGATGCTGTTTTTCTCTGCCCATGGCAACATGTTAAAATTGTTGGTAAATTCCTTGAGAAGTATTCAATATATATATATATATATATATATTTTAAATGAAGCATTCAACATGGCAGTAAATACTTGGTTTCTACTCCTTTCCATCTTCTTCTCAAAATCAATTTAAAATTTTAAGAAAAAAGTTTCAAAGAAGTGATTTTGGAATCTGTTTTGTGTTTGTACTAAGAAATAATGTAACTCATAATACCTTCATGACTTGGAGCAAAATCAGGAGTTCTGGAACATGCATAAAAGCAGTTACATATGGAATCCATCCCAGGCTGTCATTGAACCAACTCCCACACTTTCTGGTAGATGAGAAAACTGAGTTTCAGAGAAGATAAAATGGCATTCTCAAAACCATCTCACTCACCAACCACATGAACCAGGGTTAGAAAGTAAATCTCTTGATTTCCAGTCTGTTCTTTTTTGTTTCCTTTTCCTTACCCTTCATTTGCCGCCCCCCCTTCCAAAGCTCAGGTGTTAGTAACAATGGCAAAGATATATAGTCATGTTGTAGAAATCAGAAAGATTTTAGTTATTGTTTTCAGTTGACTCTTTACCAAGAGGAAGCGAATGAGCTGACCCCACCCACCATTATGGTCCCAATGACAGACTCATTTCAAGGAAGAGAAGCTATAAAGTTTGAGAGACAGGTAAGTTGTAATATCTTACTTAGAACACCAAAAGATAACCATTTATGGCCTCCCTGGTGGTGCAGCGGTTAAGCGCTGCGCTGTGGAGTTGTCAGCAGCAGCGATGAGAGTTTGACGCCTGGCCAGGGAGATTCCCACATGGCATGGCAGACTTCTCCTGCATTGCCCGCTGCTCCCCTCAGCACTGTGTTTCTGTGATCTGCCTGTTCTGCTCCCCACTCTGTCTCTGGTGAACCCTCTTGCCTCCCCACGCCTCTGGCCTGTACCCCAGCTTGTATGCATAAATAAATAAATCTTTAAAAACAAAAGATAACCATTTATGACAGTGACTATACTGCAATGAATTGAATGACAGAAGTCGTAGATTCCAGTTCCGCATCCCTAACTTTATGTCCAGGGAAATGACCAAAGCCTCCTTAAGATTCTACTTCCTAATCTATTGACTTTATTAACAGTTGGTCCCCTGGTGCCCAGGGTTGGTGAGAAGATCAATAATTCAATAGGTACACCAAAATTATTTTCTATTTCAGATTATAGCACCTGACCTGGTATGTCTTGGTCCTTCAAAACGTGTTCATTGCATGAATCAATCAGTTCATAATTGAAGGAATTTGAAATTTAGACTGTCTTATACACATACAAACAATCACTCTAAACTTATTGTAAGAAACTACACACTATTCCAAATTTAATATTGAATCTCAAAAACACTTGGCCATTTGCATTAAAACTTTCCATACCCAAGCTGAACATTTTCTAAGATCCCAACTTAATCATGAAACCAAAAGGTAAATTCAGTATTTTGTGATCGGATATTGTGATGAATATTATGTCTACTACCAAGGCTTAAAATCAGGTTGTATTGGTGCAGGGTTAGTGATTATTGGACTCTAGGAGGCTAAGAGACACTTTTTTCCTACCCACCTCCTTTACACATCAAAGGTTGCGCCAGAGTGTTATGTATGAAAAGACTATGTGGACCATGTTTTCTAAAAGTGGAACCTGCAGGGGATAAAAACAAACAAACAAAAAAACTAGCAAACATGAGCAAAATGCAGCTTCGTTCCCTGTTTCCCAAGGGTGTAGAACAGGAACACCCACCCCCAGTAGATCTGGGTTGAATGGACTAGGCCAGTTCTTCTCTGAGCCACCCAGGAAATTCTCCTTCATTTGTTTCCTGCTTGTCTTTTCCTTTTTCCTCTGTTGCCTCCTGGCATATACTGTCATTTCAAGTTCCACACTTGGGTGATGATTCAGATTTAGGGAAGTTGGAGGGCAAAGGACAAGGCCTGATCTATCTCCCAGGATCCCTGGAGCCAGGCTTGGAACCCTGAGCCCAGAAACCAAAAGAGCTACTCCTTATCTAAGTTTGCAAAGACCTTTTTCAGGAATTTTATAGTGAATAACGGCAACTGAGGAGAATGAGGATTTGGATTTTTCTAGGTACTCTAACCAGATAATGCTGAGTGGGAAGTATTGGACAGAATTCAAAGGATTTATTTTCTAGAATATGGGAAAAAGCAAGCTTAAGAGAAGCTGCTGATCTGGTTGGCAGGGAAGAGAACATCAGATCTTGTAGGTGAAAAGAGGATACAAAACATGCAGAAAAGGAAAGGTTTGCACTATTTTAAACCACAACACTTGAAGGAAGCTAAAAATACAGTAGAAGTCTAACCAAATAGAAAGAAAAGTCTTCGTCAAAATTCAATGGCATTATAATAAGAATCATCGCATGCAAATAATGTGTTAAAAATAGCAGGGCCATATGTGTTTGATTTGGCTTCCTTTGGGGAGAAAGTGTGAGGAGGAGTTTGGAAAAGAATTATAAAAAATGACAATACGAGAAAGAGTGTCACACTGTTAAGTGACACTGTCTGAGCTTCTCCGCCGGGCTGCCTGGGTCAGTCCAGGTGATGCTGGGCATTTGCCCTCCTCGTTGCCTCGCACACTCCCTTGAGGCAACACTGGGTTGGAAAAGACTAATGAGCCATCCGATTCATAGAGTTGGACTAGAAAGTGGAACATCATGAGTCGCTGCTCCCCAAAATTGCAACCATCTTTATCATCACTTCAGAAATGATAATTAGCATGTTCCATAAAATACTGTCTTATTAACTCTTAATCTCATCTCCTCAGCTGTAACCTTGCTGTTACTAGTTGTCATTAAATTGTACAGAATCTAGATGGAGCCGAGCTTGGAACCCAGAACACAGTACATACAAACGCAAACAAGTCCATCCACGGGGAGGGAAATTCTTTGTCAGACAATTATGTTGGAAACTTCACTACAAAATATCATTTCTTGCTCTATGGGTTACATCATTATTTTTAGTTGCCAGGTAAGGAAAGCAAGGCTCACAGATATTAATGTCAAAGTACAACTGATATCAAAGGACATTATTAGAACTGAATCTCAGATTCCTTCGGTCCAAAAGTCATTTTTATTCTACAATTCCCTAACCCATAGGTGAGTCATAAGTATTGTTGACAAAGTGTTATTCAATTATTATTTTATATATATATACTTTTATTGTTATTTATATCTTTTACATATTGTATTCCCCTTGGGTAACCCACCACCAATTCACCCGTGATCCATCTCCGTGGTCCCTTGTGTCATTTTCTACTCCATTTTGTGCCCTTATCCTCCCCCTCCCCCCTCTGCTGAGTGTCTCTCTCCTATTTGATTTCCCTATAGTCCTGTTATAAGTGAAACCGTTCGATATTTTTCTCTTTCTTTCTGGCTTATTTCACTGAGTATGATCCCCTCTAATTAATATTGGTTTAATAAGAAAGGCAACCGACCTTAAAATATTCTTTTCTCTGCATTATGTTTTATACATGCAGATATATGAGCTTTATATATATTGGGAGGGACTGGCTTATTTAATATTTTTGCCACATATTTTATTTTATTGAGGTAGCATTGGCTTATAATACTGTATGTGATTTGGAGGTACAGGACTACATCTCTTCAGATGTGTATCACCACCCCACACCCACCACAAAGGAACCCACAGTCCTCCACCATAAAACCTAGATACGATACCACAGTACTCTCTCATTAAAACCTGAATGGATTTACATACTGCAACCAAATAAACCATCCTTAGTCAAACCTAATAGTGACTTCCTTGAAGCTATCTTGAGTTTATATTTTTAATCCAATAAATATGGTCTCTGATTTCTAAAAAGTGACTCAGGTTATAACCCATTCTGTATTTAGGAAGTGCTAGAGAAATATGGAAGATTTGGAATAGTTTATAGTTTTTCTGCCCTCAAATCAGTCATCTTTAATTATGACAAACTAATAAAAACAGCGCAGGTGTCAGTACGACTACACAGGCTGCCATAGGACATGGCTGGCAGCAGGCCCTTCGTAGGTGCTAGCCCTCTATTTCAAATGTATAATATGGAGGGGGATGTGGAATAAAAGAGATTTATTCATATCACTCTTCTTTAAAAAAAAAGAAATCCAGTGCTCTAGGTAGCTTATTCCCAAAAATGGGTAACTCCTCACTTGACACTGTTTCATTGGATGTACAGATGTTCCAACACACTACTTCTGTGTTAGTAAATCTCTCTAAGTGGACATGCAAATCTTCCTTCAATGAAAATTTCAAGCAGGTTTTAGCTGAGAGAGCACTATTCAGACTCACAGCTGTAACACCCCATGAAGGAAGTTCATTGCAGCTGTGTTTTCCTCAGTTCGATTAGCAGGTGTAAGGACTTACGCCACTTGGACAGCTGGACCATTACTTATTATCTGCCTATAGATAGTCTTATAGACTAATTTAAAAGACTATAATTTAATAAGTATTAAATTATATCACAATACAGGATATTTTTCTCTGATGCAAAATAAAACATTTTGAAATAAAAATTTTGTAAGTGATGGTTTGCAGGTTTGCAGACAGCTCACATTTGAATGTCTCCAGCATTGTTGCTGAAGTTACATGGAATGAGCAGCTCCTAAAGCACCATCATCTTAATGGCTCTCAAATCCCATTAATGCAATTAGCACAACCTGCAAGCAGCTCTCCCCATGGGTATTTCCATGTCAGCCAACTCTCCCTCAAAAAAAAAAAAAATGGGGGCCTCCCTGGTGGCACAGCGGTTGAGCGCTGCGCTGTGGAGCTGTCAGCAGCAGCACGCGATGCGAGTTTGACGCCCGGCCGGGGAGAATCCCACATGGCGCAGCAGACCTCTCCTGCCTCGCCCGCTGCTCCCCTCAGCAGTGTATTTCTGATCTGCCTGTTCTGCTCCCAACTCTGTCTCTGGTGAACCCTCTCGCCACCCCACACCTCTGGCCTGTACCCCAGCTTGTATGTATAAATAAATAAATCTTTTTAAAAAATGGGATTTACATGTTGAAAGTGAATGTTTGTTGATAAACCACTAAAAACAAGTAATGTTTTTATAAAAAAAATTCAGTTTTACCAAAAAATTAAGACAAAAATCAGAAGTTGAGATAATACTCTAAATTTATCATGAATATATCATTCAACTTCAATAATGATCAATATTTTTCCAATTTCTTCTCCTCTTCCTTTGCCACTTTTATCTTTGCTTGGTTATTTTGAAGCAAATCCTGATGTAAGTGTATGGTCATGTCATGATAAATTTATAGAATGCATCTATTTGGAACTTTTTCTTTTTTTCTTTTTTAAGATTTATTTATGCATACAAGCTGGGGTACAAGCCAGAGGTGTAGGGTGGCGGGAGGGTTCACCAGAGACAGAGTGGGGAACAGAACAGGCAGATCGATGGAAATATACTGCTGAGGGGAGCAGCAGGCAAAGCAGGAGAGGTCTGCCGCGCCATGTGGCCAGGCATCGAACTCGAGTCGCTGCTGCTGACATCTCCACAGAGCAGCACCTAACCGCTGCTCTACCAGGGAGGCCCTGTAACTTTTTCTTTAAATAATAAATCAAATTTTAAAAAGTAGCAACAATTTCTTGATATTATCTATATGCAATTCATGTTCAAATTTCCTTAATCATCTCAAAGGATTCTTCTTACAGTTGATTTGTTTGAAAGTGGATTCAAGTTTGATTTCAGGTCTTACATCCAGGTCCTTTATCCATTTTGAGTTGACTTTTGTGCAGGGTGTGAGGTAGTAGTCTAGCTTCATTTTTTTGCATGTGGCTGTCCAGTTTTCCCAGCACCATTTATTGAATAGACTGTCCTCGTTCCACTGCATTTTCTTTGCTCCTTTGTCAAAGATTAGCTGTTCATAGATATGTGGCTTTAATTCTGGGTATTTTATTCGGTTCCATTGGTCTTTCTGTCTGTTTTTGTTCCAGTACCATGCTGTCTTAATTATTATGGCTCTGTAGTATAATTTGAAATCAAGGAGTGAAATTCCTCCGTTTTCTTTCTTTTTAGTTAGGAGGGCTTTAGCTATGCAAGGTTTTTTGTGGTTCCATATGAATTTCATCAGTAGTCGATCTAATTCTTTGAAGAATGTCATTGAGATTTTTATTG
Organism: Scalopus aquaticus; assembly: GCA_004024925.1. Lineage (NCBI taxonomy): Eukaryota > Metazoa > Chordata > Mammalia > Eulipotyphla > Talpidae > Scalopus > Scalopus aquaticus. Next base: position 129,325 of record PVIJ01003710.1, read on the forward strand.
GGATAGCATTAAATCTGTAAATTGCTTTTGGTAGGATTGCCATTTTGATAATGTTAATCCTTCCAATCCATGAACAAGGGATGCCTTTCCATCTTCTTGTGTGTTCTTCTATTTCTTTCAACAGAGTTTTGTAGTTTTCTTTGTATAAGTCCTTTATGTCTTTTGTTAGATTTATTCCCAGATATTTTATTTTTTTGGTTTTGATTTTGAAGGGGATGGATTTCTTAATTTCTTCTTCTTCAGATTGGGTGTTTGCATAGAGGAATGCTACTGACTTTTGTGCGTTGATTTTGTATCCTGCTACCTTACTGAACTGGTCTATTATTTTGAGTAGTTTTCCTATGGAGTTTTTAGGGTTTTGTATATATATTATCATATCGTCTGCAAATAGAGACAGTTTA